>JARQOD010006715.1:0-41790 GCA_033576555.1 Oophaga sylvatica | reverse complement strand
GGGAGGGTCGAGTCGGGTTTCGGACCACCCAACTTTCCCAAAAGTAGAGTCGAACGAAGTCGGCCAACTAACGAAAAAAAAAAGGTTGAGTCGGAGTCGAAAATCCGACCCCAATGCAAGTCAATGGGGAATAAAAGTCGGCAGGCAGTGGAGGACAGTAAACACACCTACAGTGCCCATTTCAATGCCAACGACATCAATTCTTATTACTTAAGCTTGTCAACCTTAATTTACTTTATAATAATAGTAATGCATTGAAAACTGGGGTTATTTGGCTAAAGTTGTGGGGGCGCAGGGTTGGCTACAAGTTTTCATATCACAATTCATGATGCTCCGATACGGCAGAGAAATATAGGTATAATACAATGCCAAATACTTCACTTCTTACATTACATGAGTGATATCTATTGTAAATTCTACAATAGCTCAAAAAACGGACAGTATAGTCCTCCATACAGTATTATGGGCACCACATAGTGCGCCATACAGAATAATGAGCCCCATATATTGCTCCATACTAGTGTTGAGCGATACGATACCGCAAGTATCGGGTATCGGCCGATATTAGCTGTTTCGGCCTTTCGATACTTAGTTCCGATATTTTCCATATATCGTATACCGGAATCGGAAGTTCCCATAATTCTTTGAGAGGCAATGTGATTTTAGTCAGCCAATGAGGAATCCTAAGAAGTGTGGGCACATCCTGTACTGCTGCGGTCATGTTAACTAATGGCATGGCTGTGATTGGATGCTGAAATGATGTCAGAATGCACTATAAAAGGCGCCGCCGCCATTTTAGCGTCACTGTGCTGTGAATTCAGTAAGGGACAGAACGCTGCTGTGCTGACTCTGAGGGACAGTTAGAGATTGCGATTTAGTGTACTGTGCTGTAGGCAGGCTAGCACCAACCGCTGTGTAAAGCTTCCTTTTGCCTGCAGTGTTGTTTTAACAGCTTTGCAAGGTGTGTGTGAGTGCAGGTGACGCTGCAGTTTGCTCTGCATGCAACGCTGTCTGTAGGCATCTGCACGTGTCACTCACAGACTCTTTTTTTTTTCTTCAGTGTAATTCTTGCTGCTCCATGCAATTTAACTATTAGTGTGACGCGCTTCCATCCGTATCCAATACATTGGTTGCAAACACTATAGAAGTAGACAAAGGAGTAGCCTTTCACAGATTGTGAACAGTTGTGTTTCAGTGTTCACTTCAGTCTGTGTTTTTTATTTTTTGAGTGCACATCACGCTCCAGTTACTTGTTCAAGCACTGCTGCTTGTACTCTGCTGAGCGTGTCTCAGTGCCTCATCCTTTTCATTTCTCTCCAATTGGTTCTGCTCCATTCCATTTAAAATAAATATAATCTATTAGTGTGACGCGCTTCCATCCGTATCCAATACATTGGTTGCAAACACTATAGAAGTAGAAAAGGAGTAGACTTTCACAGATTGTGAACAGTTGTGTTTCAGTGTTCACTTCAGTCTTGCGTTATTAACACATTAGGCCTATAACTTCTGACTTACTTTATCAATCTACCAAGTGATGAAGGCAGGGTAAGCCAGTGGTCGTGCCGTGTTAGTTTCAGCATGGGAGAGGACGTGGGGATTCTGTGGCTGCTGCCCCCTCAGTGACACAGCATCCACCAGTTTTACCCATGAGCGTTCCTTTATGCGCACTTTGGTAGGAGCTCGGCGTGCCCCCCTGCTGCGGGAAGAACAAATTGAAGCCGTTGTTGGTTGGATGGCAGCCAATGCATCGACTTCAATTCACTCCACCTCCTCTCAGGAACACAACACTGTTGAGCAACCATCTGTCTGTTCACCGCCTGTCAAATTGCCCAGGCAGTCAGAGAGTTCTGTACAGGAGCCAGCTGAGTCTCTGCTTCTGTTCTCAGAATCTGTTGGCTCGCAAACACGGGCACAGGCAAGCAGCATTCTGCAATTTGAAGAAGAGGGAGTATGCAGTGATGCGCAACAGCTGTGTCTCTCTCAATCTGAAGAGGCGGGTGAGCCAGTGCCGATGGACAGCACACCGCAGAACGCATCTTATGATGATGATGAGACTCAGGTGCCAGGTTTTGTGGAGCATGGTGCTGCCCAGACCATCCAACAGCAGCAGGTGTTGGAAGAGGGTAGTGGAGATGATGAAGTCCGAGACCCAACATGGCGTGAGCAACAGGAAGGTGGTGGGAGCAGCTCTGAGGAAGAGATTGTCCCAACGGTACAAAGAGGAGGGAGAGGTAGGCTGCAGACTCGCTTGCCTGTAGCCTCCAGTTTGGCACCTGTTGGGAGCAGTTCTCTTAGAAATGTCAAAATTGGCGCTCCCATGACTTGCACTGCGTGGTCCTTTTTTGACAGACTTGTAGATGATATTTGCTATGTTCAATGCAAGCTGTGTAAGCAAAAAGTTAAAAGAGGTAAAAATATCAGTAACCTGAATACCACAAATATGTGGAAACATGTACGGACAAAGCACGTAGCTGAGTTACAAAGACACACTGGAGATGTAGGCCAACCTACAGCAGCACCTACATCTTCAGGTCGTGTTGGAGCCTCTACCTCCAGCTCACACACACCTGGTTCGGCTTCCTCACAGGATCTCCATGGAAGAACCTCATCACTGTTGTCCATAGACAAACTGTTATTCCACCCACAGCAGCAAGTTCACAGTCATCGTCACACTCCCAGACCACAAAACAGCCATCGGTACCACAGGCATGGGATAAAAGATGGCCATACTCGGCAAACCATCCACTAGCACAGGCTCTGAATGCAGGCATTGCAAAACTCCTGTCCCTTGAAATGCTGTCATTCAGGCTGGTGGAGACTGACAGTTTCAGGAACTTTATGGCATTGGCAGTCCCACAATATAATGTGCCAAGCCGATTTTATTTCAGCAGGCAAGCCATCCCTGCTCTGCAAAAACATGTCGAGGGAAACATTAAACATGCGCTACTAAACGCCGTCAGTAGCAGGGTCCACCTGACCACCGATGCGTGGACCAGTAACCCATGGCCAGGGACGATAACCTTTCCCTCACTGCCCATTGGGTCAATGTTGTGGAGCCGGGTACAGATCTTGCCAGTGGCGCTGTACGTGTTCTGCCAACTCCAAGGATTGCAGGAATCCAGTCTGTACACATTGATTCCTCCTCTGTTGTGAATGGGTTTGAGATGAGTTCTGAGCAGAGGCTCCCTCTGGTGGTTACAAGCGGTGCTAGTGAGGATTGTGAGGACTGGGAATCAGGTGTTACTGACTGGTCTTATATAAGGGAGTCATTTTCCCATCAGGGTTGCCGGTGATCAATTGTTCTGGTCTGAATCCTTCATTCCAGTTTCCCTTGTAGCCTGCTGTGTCGTGTCTGCATCTTCTGCTTACAGATAAGACTTTTGCTTCTTTTGTGTTTTTGCTATATTTTTGCATTTTGTCCTGCACTTCTTTGGGGGCCTTCTGCCCTCTCAGTTTAGTTCAGCCACTGAGTTTTGTTCTTTTGCTTTTTCCACTTTTTTCAGTGGCTGCTGTTTTGATTTTGTTACACCAGAGAACTAATTTAGGTGGTAGAGGTCGTGTGATCTCAGGTGATTTTGAAATTAGTAGAGTTGGTGCTTTTCAGGGTTTTCTGGGATTGCAGTAAGTACCCTTCCTATCCTTTACTTTTTAGATAGTTTGGGCCCCAGCGTTTGCTCATACTATTTTCTTTCTGTGTCAGTATTTCCTCTTGTCTAACCGCCATTACATGTTTGGGGGCTTTCTATTATCTTTGGGGTTCTGCTCCGGGGCAGATAGCTTTCCTATTTCTATCTTTAGGTGTAGTTAGTTTCTCAGGCTGTGACGAGGCGTCTAGGACCAACGTAGGAACGCTCCACGGCTGCCTCTAGTTGTGGTGGTTAGTCAGGGTACAGCAATCTCATAGATTCCAACTGCTCTGGTGTATTGCCTTTTTTACCTGCACTCCTCAGCTACCGAAACATAACAGTATCACCGGCCCAAAAAATTGAAAATTGTATGGTACTCACAGAAGGAAAAAAAATATTGTGAAAGAAAAAAGGTTGTCAGAGTTGTCAGAGATATTTTTCTGTTTGTTGCATTTTTTTTTTTTTTTCCTCTGTATCTCTGGGTGCTGGGGAGGATCTTTTCTCCCAATGGAGTTTGCACAGTTGTCTGGCCGTGTGGATCAGCTTGCCACTGAGGTTCAGAGTATTGCTGCATATCTTGCTAGGTTGCCTATTGTGAAACCTAGGATCCCCATGCCAGATTTGTTTTTAGGGGATCGAGCTAAGTTTCAGAATTTCAAAAATAATTGTAAATTGTTTTTTGCCTTAAAATCTAAGTCCTCAGGAAACGCAGCGCAGCAGGTTCAAATTATCATCTCTCTCCTGCGCGGCGATCCTCAGGATTGGGCTTTTTCCCTGATACCTGGGGATCCTGTTTTGAGTGATGTTGATGCGTTTTTTCAGGCTTTGGGGTTATTGTACGATGAGCCTAATGTCACTGATCAAGCTGAAAAAACCTTGTTGGGATTAAATCAGGGGCTTGATGACGCTGAGTTATACTGTCAGAGATTCCGTAGGTGGGCAGTCCTGACCAAATGGAATGACGACGCTTTGGCGGCCCTTTTCCGGAAGGGTCTGTCAGATAATGTAAAGGATGTTATGGTGGGATTCCCTGTCCCCTCTGGTCTCAATGATTCTATGTCATTAGCGATTCAAATTGACAGACGTTTGCGTGAGCGGAGAAGTATGCGTGGAATGGTGTTGCCTTGTGAACCAGCTTCTGAACCCATGCAGTGTGATAGAGTGGTGTCTGGGGCACAGCGTCATGAGTTTCAAAAGCGCAATGGGTTATGTTTCTACTGTGGTGATGCCTCTCATGCTATTTCAGTCTGCCCTAAGCGGGGAAGACGTTTTGCACGCTCAGTTGTCTTGGGTAGTGTTCAGACTAAGTTTTTATTAACTGTCACTCTGATATGCTCTCTGTCCTCATTTTCTGCTCAGGCTTTCGTTGATTCTGGAGCAGCTATTAACCTGATGGATTATGATTTTGCTAAACGTTGTGGGTTTCCCTTGATACCCCTACAGAAGTCTATTCCCCTACTGGGGATCGATTCTACCCCTTTGGCTGAGAATAAACCCCAGTTTTCTACTCAGGTGATAATGAGGGTTGAACCTGATCACCAGGAGTGCTGCAAATTTTTGGTTCTATATAATCTGCATGACATTATCGTGCTGGGTTTCCCTTGGTTACAGTCTCATAATCCTGTTTTGGATTGGAAATCTGTGTCTGTAACCAGTTGGGGCTGCCAATGTGTTAATACCAACACTCCTGTTTTTTCTGCCTCCCCCCAGGCTGAGGATGTTCCTGACTTTTTGTTTGATTTTTCTGATGTGTTTAGCGAAAGTAAATCTGCATCCTTGCCTCCCCATAGGAGCTATGACTGCGCTATTGAATTAGTGCCGGTAGTAAATTCCCTAAAGGTCGCCTTTTTAACTTGTCTGTACCTGAACATGACGCTATGCGGTCTTATATCAAGGAATCATTGGAGAAGGGTCATATCAGACCATCCTCTTCACCCTTAGGTGCCGGTTTTTTCTTTGTGGCCAAAAAAGATGGTTCATTAAGGCCGTGTATTGATTATCGTCTCTTGAACAATATTACTGTGAAATATCAATACCCGTTACCCTTGATTTCTGACCTGTTTTCCAGGGTGAAAAACGCTACTTGGTTTACCAAGCTTGACCTCAGGGGGGCGTATAACCTTATTCGCATTAAGCACGGGGATGAATGGAAGACGGCATTCAATACCCCTGAAGGGCATTTTGAGTACCTAGTGATGCCCTTTGGGCTCACTAATGCTCCTTCCGTCTTCCAGTCCTTCATGAATGACATTTTCAGGGATTTTGTGGACAAATTTCTGATTGTTTATTTGGATGATATCTTGATTTTTTCTAATGACTGGGACTCTCATGTGAAACATGTTCGAACTGTATTCCAGATTTTGAGAGAGAATGCTCTGTATGTGAAGGGATCAAAGTGTCTTTTTGGCGTACAGAAATCTCATTTCTGGGATTCATTTTGTCCCCATCTGTTATTGAAATGGACCCGGTCAAGGTTCATGCCATCTGTGATTGGGTCCAACCTACTTCATTAAAGGCTCTTCAGAGATTTTTGGGTTTTGCCAATTTTTATCGTAAATTTATTGGTAATTTCTCGGTTATTGTTAAACCATTAACTGATTTGACCAGAAAGGGTTCTGATGTGGTGAATTGGCCTCCTGAGGCAGTCTCTGCATTTCAGGAACTTAAGCAGAGATTCACTTCTGCTCCTGTTCTACGGCAGCCTGATGTTTCTCTGCCATTTCAGGTGGAGGTTGATGCCTCTGAAATTGGGGCAGGTGCCGTTTTGTCCCAAAAATATCCAGAGACCTCTAAAAGTAACCCTTGTGCCTTTTTCTCTCGAAAATTTTCTCCTACTGAACGTAATTATGACGTAGGTAATCGGGAGTTATTGGCCATGAAGTGGGCTTTTGAAGAGTGGAGACATTGGCTGGAGGGAGCCAAACATCAGGTGGTGGTCCTTACGGACCATAAGAATCTGGTCTATCTGGAATCTGCCAAGCGACTCAATCCTAGACAGGCCAGGTGGGCCTTGTTTTTCACACGTTTTAATTTTGTGGTTTCCTTTCTTCCTGGCACTAAGAATGTTAAGGCGGATGCCCTCTCGAGGAGTTTCCTTGCGGACTCTCCTGAGTTATCTGATCCTTCTGTTATTTTGAAAGAGGGTGTAGTTCTTTCCGCCATCTCGCCCAATTTGAGACTTGCTCTGGAGGGGTGTCAGGAGGATAGGCCCGAGCGCTGCCCTGTTGGAAAATTGTTTGTCCCGGACCAATGGAAAAAGAGTGTGATGTCTGAGATTCATTGTTCCGCATTGGCTGGGCATCCCGGAATTTTTGGTACCAGAGACTTGGTTAGCCGGTCCTTTTGGTGGCCTACCTTGTCTCGTGATGTCAGGGAATTTGTGCAGTCCTGCGGGACTTGCTCTCGCTCCAAGCCTTGCTCTCGCTCTAGTGGTTTGTTGATGCCATTGCCTGTGCCCAAGAGACCATGGACCCATATCTCTATGGATTTCATTTCCGATCTTCCTGTTTCTCAGAGAATGACCACCATCTGGGTAATTTGTGATAGGTTTTCCAAAATGATACATCTTGTGCCATTACCTAAGTTGCCTTCCTCCTCTGAATTGGTGCCGTTGTTCCTTCAGCACGTGGTTCGTTTACACGGCATTCCTGAGAACATTGTGTCTGACAGAGGAGTCCAGTTTGTTTCCAGATTTTGGAGGACTTTTTGTTCTAAACTGGGTGTTCAATTGTCTTTCTCCTCGGCATTTCATCCTCAGACCAATGGTCAAACTGAGAGAACAAACCAGACATTGGAGACTTATCTAAGATGCTTTGTGTCTGCTGATCAGGATGACTGGGTCTCTTTTTTGCCTTTGGCTGAGTTTGCTCTTAATAATAGGGCTAGCTCTGCCACTTTGATGTCTCCGTTTTTCTGTAATTCTGGGTTTCACCCTCGATTTTCTTCAGGACAGACGGAGGCTTCTGTCTGTCCAGGTGTTGACTCTGTTGTTGAGCGTATGCAGCAGATTTGGGACCAGGTAGTGGAGAGGTTGTCCCTCTCTCAGGAGAAGGCCCAGCGGTTTGCTAACCGGCATAGGACTGATGGTCCTCGGTTTAAAGTGGGGGACTTGGTCTGGTTGTCCTCAAAGAATATTCCTATGAGAGTAGCATCTCCTAAATTTAAGCCTAGGTTCATTGGACCTTATAAGATCATGGAGATTATTAATCCTGTTTCTTTTCGTTTGCTTCTTCCAGGGACATTTAAGATCCATAACGTGTTCCACAAGTCCTTGTTGAAGAGGTTTGTTGAGCCAGTGGTTCCTGCTGCTGTGCCTCCTGACCCTGTTTTGGTTGAGGGCAATCTGGAGTATGTGGTTGAGAAAATATTGGATTCTCGTTTTTCTAGACGAAGACTCCAGTATTTGGTTAAATGGAGAGGTTATGGTCAGGAAGACAATTCTTGGGTGTTTGCTTCGGACATCCATGCTAGGAGACTTATCCGTGCGTATCATAGAACTCATCCTGACCGACCTGGTTGCTCAAATGAGGGTTCGGTGACCCCTCCTCAAGGGGGGGTACTGTTGTGAATGGGTTTGAGATGAGTTCTGAGCAGAGGCTCCCTCTGGTGGTTACAAGCGGTACTAGTGAGGATTGTGAGGACTGGGAATCAGGTGTTACTGATGGTCTTATATAAGGGAGTCATTTTCCCATCAGGGTTGCCGGTGATCAATTGTTCTGGTCTGAATCCTTCTTTCCAGTTTCCCTTGTAGCCTGCTGTGTCGTGTCTGCATCTCCTGCTATCAGATAAGACAATTTTCTTATTTTGTGTTTTTGCTATATTTTTGCATTTTGTCCTGCACTTCTGTGGGGGCCTTCAGGGTCCCCTCCGGGGGCTTTTGCCCTCTCAGTTTAGTCAGCCACTGTGTTTTGTACTTTTGCTTTTTCCATTTTTTCAGTGGCTGCTGTTTTGTTTTGTTACACAAACTAATTTAGTGGTAGAGGTCGTGTGATCTCAGTGATTTGAATTAGTAAGTTGGTGTTTCAGGGTTTTCTGGATTGCAGTAAGTACCCTTCCTTCTTTTCTTTAGATAGTTTGGCCCAGCGTTTGCCATTATATTTCTTTCTGTGTCAGTATTTCCTCTTGTCTAACCGCCATTACATGTTTGGGCTTTCTATTATCTTTGGGTTCTGCCCGGGCAGATAGCTTCCTATTTCTATCTTAGTGTAGTTAGTTTCTCAGCTGTGACGAGGCGTCTAGACCAACGTTAGGAACGCTCACGGCTTGCCTCTATTTGTGGTGGTTAGTCAGGGTACTGCATCTCATAGATTCCAACTGCTCTGGTGTATTCCTTTTTTATGCACCTCAGCACGTAGAACCTCCACGCTACCTCAGTTTGAGATCTATGTGCCCCGGGTACCTCCATGGATCCAACTCGTGTTCCTTTCCCCAGCAAACATCACGTGGATGCGGCATATGCAAACTCCCACAGTCCTTGAAATGCTGTCATTCAGGTGGTGAGATGACAGTTCAGAACTTTATGCATTGCAGTCCACAATATAATGTGCCAAGCCGATTTTATTTCAGCAGCAAGCCGTCCCTGCTCTGCAAAAACATGTCGAGGGAAACATTAAACATGCGCTACTAAACGCCGTCAGTAGCAGGGTCCACCTGACCACCGATGCGTGGACCAGTACCCATGGCCAGGGACGATACCTTTCCCTCACTGCCCATTGGGTCAATGTTGTGGAGCCGGGTACAGATCTTGCAGTGGCGCTGTACGTGTTCTGCCAACTCCAAGGATTGCAGGAATCCAGTCTGTACACATTGATTCCTCCTCCTACTCCAGTTCCTCAGAATCATCGCTGCACGAGCCGTCACGGTATACCTCCACATGACCCGTGAACGCTTACCTGTTGCGACCGATATGAGCACAGCCGTGGCCAAACGTCAACAGGCCGTCCTGAAATTAATTTCCATGGGGAATCGAAGCCACACAGCGCAGGAGCTCTGGGATGCCATCAAGCAGGAGAGCGACGTGTGGTTTTTGTCAGCTAATCTCCAGCCAGGCTTGGTAGTGTGTGACAATGGCCGAAATCTGGTGGCAGCTCTGGGCCTTGGCAACCTCACTCACATACCATGTCTGGCACATGTGCTCAACTTGGTCGTGCAGAGTTTTTTGAGGGACTATCCGGATCTTGATGCACTGCTGCACAAGGTCCGCCTAGAGTGCGCTCACTTGCGACGTTCCAGCATGGCCAGATCGCGCATTGCAGCTCTGCAAGTCAGATTTCGCCTTCCTGAACATCGCATCATATGTGACGTACCCACCAGGTGGAATTCCACGTTACATATGTTGGAGCGGTTGTGTGAGCAGCAGCCAGCAGTAATGGAGTATCAGCTGCAACAGGCGCAATCAACTCGCAATTTGCGCCGTTCACACTTCACCACTACTGAGTGGGCCTCTATGAAGGACATCTGCGACGTTTTGCGTGCGTTTGATGTCTCAACGCGGATGGCGAGTGCAGATGATGCACTAGTCAGCATGACTGTCCCCCTTATCTGCCTGCTTCAGAAATCACTGAAAGCACTAAAGGAAGAGGTTTTGGAAGAGGTGGAGGATGAGGAGTCACAAATTCAATTACCTTCAGGACAGTCAGCGCAACGTGGTTCCTCACAAAGGGCTGGGCAGGGCTCACTTTGTGAGGAGGATGAGGAGGAGGAGTCAATGGAGGAGGAAGAAATCCCTACAGAGGGAGGTACACAACGCTCTAGTCAGTATGTAGAGCGAGGGTGGGGTGATGCAGAGGAGGCAGAGATGACGCCTCTTCCAGAGGACAGCCTTTGTTGGCCAGTTGGGAGTCTGCAGCACATGGTTGATTTCATGCTTCAGTGCCTGAGAAACGATCGTCGCATCGCCCACATTCTCACCACGTCAGATTATTGGGTGTACACCCTCCTAGACCCTCGCTACCGGGACAACTTACAAACCCTCATCACACCGGTGAACCGGGACCGTAAAATGCAGGAGTACCAAGACACACTGGTGCAATCCATACTGTTGTATATTCCAGCCGAGAGAGCTGCTGCTGCTGCTACTTCTTTACAATGCAGCTCTGTGCGTCGAGGCAGTGTAGACACCTCTACAACAAGAGGGAGCAGAAGCAGCGCCTCTGCACAGGGCAAGAGCTGTATGTTACAAATGTGGCGAAGTTTTGTGACAGCGCCAGCAAGGTCTACACCATCCGAGACGGCTCCAGTCACCAGGAAGAAACGTTTCCGTAAGATGGTGACAGACTACTTGGCTTTCCCTCTAAGTGTACTCCCAGATGCCTCTTCCCCTTTCAAATTTTGGGTCTCTAAGTTGGATACATGGCCAGAGCTTAGCCAGTATGCATTGGAGGTGCTGGGTTGCCCTGCTGCCAGTGTATTATCTGAGCGCGTCTTTAGTGCTGCAGGTGGTGTAGTAACAGACCGTCGCATGCGACTATCCTCAGAGAATGTAGACCGGCTTACTTTTCTGAAAATGAACAAGGCATGGATCTCACCTGAATTTGCCTGTCCGTTTTCAGATTAAATAACTGTTTGGCAACGTTTTCCATGTCTCCTGTTATGTTCATCTTTCTACCACCTGAACTCTACTCCCTGGGCTACAACACCGCCATTTGTTGCTCGTAAGTAATTGGCAGGGGTACTGACTCCTGGCCAGCCTGGTTACAGCACGACAGCTGTTTCCTGGCAGTGTGAACGTCAATTATCCTCCAATAAGTTGTGCTGTCGTGTTGCATTCGGGTTAGCCAACTCTATGGTGCCTGCAGTTTAGGTGATTCCTATGTGTGCTGTGGGATATGTAAATAAAGGCTGTTTCCATTGTGACAATAGGACAAGCACCCACTGTAGGACTGTGTGATTCGGTAACTGCGGACGGCTTGCGTCCTGTCAACTTACATTTTCATGGGTGCGTTCTGCTACCCGTCCGGGGTCCAGTACCGTCAACTGGTTCTCCCCAGTGCCTTTGGCCTAGGTGCCTCCATCTCCGTATCCGAGTTCCACCAACGTCTGCTGGTCCTTGGTAGTGCTTTGGAGCACAGGTACCTCCTGCTTAGTAACCGTGTCACAGTAATGTCAGCTGGTACTCGGTTGTGACATTGCCTCTTTTCCTTCTGCTACCCGTCCGGGGTCCAGTACCGTCAACTGGTTCTCCCCAGTGCTTTTGGCCTAGGTGCCTCCATCTCCGTATCCGAGTTCCACCAACGTCTGCTGGTCCTTGGTAGTGCTTTGGAGCACAGGTACCTCCTGCTTAGTAACCGTGTCACAGTAACGTCAGCTGGTACTCGGTTGTGACATTGATTCTTTTCCTTCTGCTACCCGTCGGGGTCCAGTACCATCAACTGGTTCTCCCATTGCCTTTGGCCTAGGTGCCTCCATCTCCGTATCCGAGTTCCACCAACGTCTGCTGGTCCTTGGTAGTGCTTTGGAGCACAGGTACCTCCTGCTTAGTAACCGTGTCACAGTAACGTCAGCTGGTACTCGGTTGTGACATTGCCTCTTTTCCTTCTGCTGCCCCTCCGGGTTCCAGCACAGTCAGCTGGTCCTCGTTACTTCCATTGTCTCTTGCTCCATCTGATACCCGTCAGGGTTTCAGTAACGTCAGCTGGTTCTCGGAAATTAGACGACCTTAAAGACCACCCAGAAGAAGATGACGACAACAAGGACGACGAGCATGAAGCCAACCAGCCTGAACACCATCACAAAGAAAAAATAAAAGATTACCCAGAAGAAGATCACCAACGGGACAAAGAAGGTTAAGACAAACTACAAGATACAGAACAAGAGACAGAAGAACAATAAGCAGAAGATCAAAAAGCAGAAGAACATGAAGTATAAGACCAAAATGAAGAGCAAAATATATGCTCTAAATTCTAAGCAGAAGAAGACTAAGCAGTGTATGGGGGTGAGTCCGTTCCTCCACATGGTGCCCCTGGAAAATGCCTGCTGCTGCAGGCTAAACTGAACACGGACAAATACTGTTGTAATTTAAATCTTTTGTGACAGCAAGAACGGAAGGATGAACAATTCATACTTTTACAGATAACAAGTACAGGAATCTCTGTCACAAATAAGAATATGATGAAGAAGATGAAGAGGAAGAAGATGAAGAATTTGAATATGAAGAAGATTAATTAGTTTAATAATAACAATATGAGTAATGTAAACAAAAACATGAATAGCAAGAAGTTTAAGAAGAAGATTAAGAAGGTGAAGATGAAGAATAATTTGATGAGAAAGATGATGCTGCTGAAGATTATGAAGGAGAAAGTGTGGCTCCGGCAAAAGTTAAAAAGGTGAAGAGCATGGAAGTTGTGAAACATACATATTTGCCAAAATAGAAAAAAGGTTAACAACATTGTCAATTTGTTAGTCAATCCAAACGTATTTCAAAAAAAATATATATTAATGCTATTCCAATGCATTGGGTTAAACATGTATGCCTTTATTGTCTCCTCAACCTCCCCCAATACATTCTACATTAGTCTTTGTTGTTTTCCTTCATGTACAATTAACCAACAAGGCAAGAATGGGTTTTTTTAATGTCGATATTTGGTTCCCATAGACTTACATGGGACTTCCGGTATCGGAATCGGATATCGACGATATTTAGTGATATCGGCGATACCATTCCGATCCGATATTTTTAGATATCGAGCAGTATCGCTCAACGCTACTCCATACATAACTGGTCCCATATAATGTTCCATACAGTATATGATGAGCTCCACATAATGCTCCAGTATATGATCATCCATACAGTATAGGACGGTCCCAATAGAGTATAATGAGCCCCACATATTGCTACATACAGTATAATGAGTCGCATTTAAAGCTCCATACAGTATATGATGGGCCCCATATATTGCTCCATACAGAATTCTTATTACTTAAGCTTGTCAACCTTAATTTACTTTATAATAATAGTAATGCATTGAAAAAAGGGGGTTATATCGCTAAAGTTGTGGGGGGCAGGGTTGGCTCCAGGGTTTTGTGGGCCCCGGGCCAAAGAGTCTCAGTGGGCCCCTTTAACACATACCACAATTCATGATGCTCTGATACGGCAGAGAAATATAGGTATAATACAATGCCAAATACTTCACTTCTTACATTACATGAGTGATATCTATTGTAAATTCTACAATAGCTCAAAAAACGGACAGTATAGTCCTCTATACAGTATTATGGGCACCACATAGTGCGCCATACAGAATAATGAGCCCCATATATTGCTCCATACATAATTGGTCTCATATAATGTTCCATACAGTATATGATGAGCTCCACAAAATGCTCCAGTGCATGATGGGCCTATATAATGCTCCATATATAATGGGCTCCATAAGATGCTACAGTATATGATGAGCCCCATGGTTGATGCTCCAGTGTATGATGGGCCTATATAATGCTCCATATAAAATGCGCCCCATATAATGCTCCAGTGTATAATGGGCCCTGTATGTGATGCTCCAGTGTATAATGGGCCCTGTATGTGATGCTCCAGTGTATGATGGGCCCCATTTATAATGCTCCAGTGTATGATGGGCCCCATATATAATTCTCCAGTGTATAATGCTCCCCATATATTGCACCAAACATTAAAAAAAATTGAATTAACTCTCCTCGCTGCGCACTGTTGTACTCTGGACTCCTCAGCATCGCCATATTCCAGTTCACTGCACTGTGACTGTTCAGGCAGAGGGCGCACAAACGTGGTGTCATCACGCTCTCTGACCTGAATGTCACTGTCAGGAAACGCAGAAGACGTCACAGGGGTGGATCAGGGAGAGGTAAGTATTGCAAGTGCTGAGGCCCTGAGCAAGCAGGGGGGCCCACTTTTGGGCAACGGCACTGGCACAGGGCCCCTCATAGTACGTTGGTGTCTCTGACGCCGAGTGGGCCACCCCACCATCAGAGACACCGGCGTACTATGAGGGGCCCTGTGCCAGTGTCGTCGCCCACGAGCGGGTCCCCCCCATCTGCTCAGGGCCCCAGCACTTGCCCAGGTGCGCCAGGTGCTGACGCCGGCCCTGTGGGGGTACAGTCCAATTAGGGAGGTGGAAAAACTGGCATATGTTGAGGTGTAGGCTGGACGTTCAGCAGCTGCAAATGGAGGAATTGGAGAAGTTGGAGGAAGAGGAGGACAAAGCGAGCCATTTTGCTGGCAACCTATGTGTCATCAGGGGGAGGTGGTACAAAATCCTTTGAAACACAGGCATGGTTCATTTTAATGAAGGTGAGATCACCAACATTTTGGGTCGACAGCCGTGTCCTTCTTTCTGTCAGGATTGATCCAGCTGCACTGAAGACTTTCTGATAGCACACTACTAGCATGGCAAGCGAGCTCCTGTAAGGCATATTGTTCCAATTCAGGCCAGGTGTCCAGTTTACAGGCCCAGTAGTCAAAGGGTAATGAATTGTGAGGGAGAACATCGATAGGGGAGGAGAGGTAATTTCGAACCATAGTTGACAACTGCTGTTTCCTGTCTGTTGCAATCGATTCAGTATTAACAGTCGTGTGAGCGGTACTCGAGAAATCAGTCCACAACATGGTCATGAAACCCCTGTCTCCAACGCCAATTCGGCTGTGTGCACCACGAACACTCTTCCATGTTGCCCAGTACGGCTCGTGGTAGAACCTGCACCGCTGCTGTGTGCTGGGAATGCCTCTAACAAACGGTTTACCAGAGTTGCTTGTTTGTTCGCCAATATTAGCTCTAGGTTCTCCTGTGGCATGATGTTCTGTAATTTGCCTTTATAGCGTGGATCGAGGATGCTGGCCAACCAGTAGTCGTCATCCTTCATAATTTTGGCAATTCTAGGGTCCCTTTTTAGGATCCGCAAGACATAATCACACATGTGGTCCAATGTTCCAGGTGTCAATGATGCACTGCCAGTGGTGGGTGGTGGAGCACTTTCTGCCAAATCCACATCCCTCCAGTCACACACAAACCTTGTACCTGACCTTGGCAAGCCAACATTTTCTCTTGCCCCCTGAGAAGCATCCTCGTCCCCAAAATAATCTTCCCCCTCATCCTCCTCCTCCTCTTCCTCTTCTTCCTCCACCTCATCCAGGACAGTTCCCTGAGCAGACAATAGCTGACTGTCATCAAGGCTTCCCTCCTCCTCCTCCACTGTAGATGCCTTATCCTTAATGTGCATCAAAGTTTGCATGAACAGACTCATAAGTGGGATGCT
Organism: Oophaga sylvatica; assembly: GCA_033576555.1. Classification (NCBI taxonomy): domain Eukaryota; kingdom Metazoa; phylum Chordata; class Amphibia; order Anura; family Dendrobatidae; genus Oophaga; species Oophaga sylvatica. The sequence goes on along the minus strand of JARQOD010006715.1, from coordinate 25,939 downwards.
CATGCTTATGATGGCGTCGTCTGCGTTTACCAGCCGTGTGCATTCCTCAAAACACTGAAGGACTTTATAGAGGTCTTTCAGCTTTGACCACTGCACACCCGACAACTCGATGTCTGCCCTCAAACTGCCTGCCCGTGTATCCTCCCACAAATGGATTACAGCTTGCCTCTGTTCGCACAGCCTCTCAACCATGTGCATGGTGGAGTTCCACCTTGTTGCAACGTCTATGATTAGGCGGTGCTTGAGGAGGTGGAGCGACCGCTGCAGCCTCTGCATACGACTTGAGTCTACGGGCGAACGACGGATGTGCGAGCACAGTCTTCACACCTTATGGAGCAGGGCTGTTAACTCCAGATAATTATTTATGAAGCACTGCATCACCAGGTTCAAGGTGTGAGCCAAGCATGGTATGTGTCTGAGTTTTGCCAGGGCTATGGCAGCCACAAAATTACGGCAGTTATCACTGACTACCTTGCCTGGCTCAAGATGTAGACTGCCCAGCCATGACTCAGTTTCTACAATAGCTGCAAGTAGTTGGCCAGTACCTCCTCGAAGTATCTGTTGTCGCCCAAAGGCATCATCTTTAAAACAGCCTGCTGACGCTTAGTACTAGCTGTTCAACAGTGAGACACCTCGTGTGCAACACTGGCAGCTGTGGATGGAGTGCTCGCGTGACTGCGCTCTGTCGACGTGCTTTCGCTTCTGGAGTAGGAGGAGGAGGAGGGTCGAACACCTACAGACAACTGTTGCCTATACCGTGGGCTAGGCAGCACTGTCCCACCGCTGCTGACCCCTGTGGACCCTGCATCCACCACATTAACCCAGTGCGCAATGAAGGACACGTAACGGCCCTGGCCATGTCTACTGACTCATGCATCTGTTGTGAGGTGCACCTTTTCACTCACTGATTGTTTGAGTGCATGGACAATGCGGTCTTGTCACGGGTGTGTCGCCACGAAGATCGTCGCGATTACACAACCTGACTTCGCACAGCTGAGTTTTTGGTGCTAGGTGTTTTTCGGCAGTGAGGGAGTTAATTCTCCCTCTCTCTGTGCTAGACGAAGCCCAGCCTCGCTCAGCTGCAGTTAATACTGCAGTAATGGGATTCCTTCAAATACCGGCCAGTCTGCTAGGGAAGTGTCGGTGAAAGCATTCATGCAGACCAGCAGAGCGGATCGTGGTATTGTGAAGTCTGAAGTGAAGAGTACCTGGTGTGGTTTTCTCCCCTCCTCGCTTTATTATTTATCTCCTTACCCGTTGGTGTTCCCTCTGTAGTTGTAGAGTGAGTTTTGTATGCAAGGTGGTCTTTTGTTTTACCCCTTGTACTGTCTCGTTCGTCTTATACTGTTTGTAGGAATTTGCCTTCCTGTCCCCTGTGGTTGTGATCAGGGTCCTTCTCAGGACTAGATTACTGAGGGTCAGGGATTCACAGGAGATAGGGTTACGCTGGCGGCCTGGACCTCTGTACCATCAACAGTACCTCCAGGTAGAGGGATTAGTCAGGGCCCCAGCTTAGGGTCAGCATAGACCCCGGACCTCCTGTATACAGTGACAGCGTGACATATTCACCGACCATACTAAAGATTCTCTCCAGCCACCATGGATCCAGTAGCCAGTCTAGCTCGGCAGTTGCAGAGTTTGTGCATGGAGCTGGCGGACATTAAGTCCAAGGTTTTGTACCCCCTGGAGCAAGCCGGACCTGAACCTAAAGTAGCTCTCCCTGACAGGTTCACTGGAGGGCGGGACAAGTTTTTTGCTTTCCGGGAGGCATGTAAATTGTACTTTCGGCTGCGACCTCGGTCATCGGGGAGTGAAGATCAAAGGGTGGGAATTGTCATCTCGCTCCTACAAGGGGACCCCCAATCATGGGCGTTCTCGCTTCCCCCGGGCTCCCCGGCTCTCCAGTCAGTGGATAGGTTTTTCGCAGCTCTGGGTCTTGTATATGATGACCCGGATCGGGTCTCCCTTGCTGAATCTAAGTTACGTAAGATACAGCAGGGAGATCGTCCGGCGGAGGAATTCTGTTCGGAGTTCCGTAGGTGGGCCACGGACACCCAGTGGAATGACCCGGCTCTTAGGAGCCAGTTTTGTCAAGGTTTATCTGACAAATTAAAGGATGTGCTGGCACAGTATGACCCTCCCACGTCACTGGAAGCCGCTATGGCCCTTGCTATTCGCATCGACAGACGACTTCGGGAGAGGTGCGGGGTAACTCCGACCCCTGTGATGACTCCACCTTCTACTAGGTCCCCTTATATGGAGGTTCCCCTGGTCAGTCCAGAGGAGCCTATGCAGTTAGGAGGGACATCATTCTGAGGGAGGGGATCGTCAGTTCGCCGCAAGACAGGAAGGTGTTTCTTCTGCGGGAGAAGGGGACATTTTATTGGGTGGTGTCCATCCCGTCCTTTGCAGAGTAAGAAGTCGCCAGAAAACTATTGATCCCAGGTTGTGTGGTGGACGACAATCTGGGAGTAAGCATTTCGTCCCCAGGTCCGTCTCAATTTCTCGTACCGGCGGAGGTGGTGGTGGGTACGAGAACTGAGAGGATATCTGTTCTTCTGGATAGTGGGGCCGGGGCTAATCTGGTGGACGCTCGGTTTGCCCGGGTTCAAGGTATGGGACTGAGTGTATTGGCTAAACCCATCCCCATATTCTCAATCGACGCCAGGCCTCTCGGTCAGGTAGTTTTTTGCAAGCCGTGCATAACATAGATCTTCAAGTGGGGGCGATACATAAAGAACTTGTCAAGATCCCGTCTGGGTTGGAGCCGATGTTACTGCAAACACTAGGGGAAGCAGAGGCAGGTAGCGTAGTCAGATGGCAGCCGGAGGTCGGTACACAGGAAAGCAGTGTTTGTAGCAATGGATCAGGCGGATAACGTAGTCAGGTGGCAGCCGGAGGTCGGTACACAGGAGAGCAGTGTTTGTAGCAATGGATCAGGCGGAGAGCGTAGTCAGAAGGCAGGCCGAGGTCGGTTCACAGGAGAGCAGTGTTTGTAGCAATGGATCAGGCGGAGAGCGTAGTCAGAAGGCAGGCCGAGGTCGTTCACAGGAGAGCAGTGTTTGTAGCAATGGATCAGGCGGAGAGCGCAGTCAGAAGGCAGGCCGAGGTCGGTTCACAGGAGAGCAGTGTTTGTAGCAATGGATCAGCAGGAAACGCTTGACTAAAGGCTTGGAGCTCAATAATCTCGCAATGACACACCCACAGGGCCAGGTTTATATAGGGTGTGTAATTGGCAATCAGAGGCCCAATCAAGAGAGCACTAGGTGTAGCCAATCAGGAAGAACAGTCAATGGTATCTGGGTTCAGCAAGGAACTTTGCAGCCAGCAGAATAGCTCAGATGGTAGAGCTACTGGCCAGTGGACAAGAGGTACTGGGTTCGACTCCTGACAGTACTCCCCTCCTTCCAGGATGGCCTCTGGACATCTCAGGAGCTGGCTTATCCGGGTACCTTTGATGAAAGGCTCTTGTTAGTCTAGGAGCATGGACGTTGTCCCTTGGTTCCCATGAATTTTCCTCTGGTCCGTAACCCTTCCACTGCACCAGATACTGCAGTTTACCTCTGAATTTTCGGGAGTCCAGAATCTTATCCACAATGTATTCTTCTTCACCACGGATCCTTTCTGGTGGAGGAGGTGGCTGAATTCTTCCTGGAAACGGGTTTTCACAGAAGGGTTTGAGCAAGGATATGTGAAACACTGGATGAATCTTTAGATTGTTGGGAAGTTTTAAACGAAAAGCAACCTGGTTAATTTTTGCAGAAATTTGAAAAGGTCCAATGAATTTCTGACCCAATTTGGAGGATGGCACATGTGTCTTAAGGTTTTTAGTGGACAGCCAAACTTTGTCTCCAACCTGAAGAGCAGGGGGCACTCTCCGATGTTTATCTGCTGCTTCCTTATATTCTTCCTGGGTCTTGAGCAATATCTCTGATAATTCCTTCTGGGATTCCTGTAATTTTGTAAGCCTGTCATTAACAGCAGGAATGGGAGTGTTCACTGGCAGATTAGGGATAAATACTGGATGTACTCCATAATTAGCAAAAAATGGGGTTTGAGATGTAGCGCTATGTATGGAGTTGTTGTAGGCAAACTCTGCTGTTGGTAAATAGTCCACCCAGTCATCCTGAAGATAGGAAATGAAGCAACGGAGGTATTGCTCCAAAGTCTGGTTCGTTCTCTCCGTCTGGCCATTGGACTGAGGATGGAAAGCGGTAGAAAGATTCACCGTGACTCCCAAGGCTGTACAGAAACTCTTCCAAAATTTTGACGTAAACTGAACGCCTCTGTCAGACACCACGCTGTCAGGAATTCCATGTAACCTGAATACTTCTTTGATCATCAGTTCTGCAGTTTTTTCAGCAGTAGGAATTCCTTCAGTTGGAATAAAGTGGGCCATTTTTGTGAGTCGGTCCACTATGACAAGGATGACGGTCATCTGTTTGGAAGGGGGTAGTTCCACAATAAAATCCATGGAAATAGATCCCCAAGGCCTGGATGGAACTGGGAGTGGTTGCAAGAGTCCTAGAGGAGACGATCGTGGGGTCTTGTTTCGTGCGCATGTTAAACAGGTTGAAACATATTTCCTCACGTCCTTCCTACAATTAGGCCACCAAAAGAAACGAAGTAGTAAGTCTTGTGTTTTTGCAACTCCAGGATGTCCTGCCAGTTTAGAATCATGGACACTTTTGAGGACTTCAAGGCGAGAAGATTCAGGTACATATATTTGGTGTTTCTGCATCCAAAACCCCTCTTTGAATGAAAGATCGACGTCTTCCGAAGGATGGTTAAGGAAAGAGTCCTCTTGATATCCATCTTTAATTCTATTACCTAGTCCTCTAGAGTGCAATATTCCCAAAAAATTTTTAGGGCCTAGAATTGTATCATCATTACTAGACCTCTCCTGAGGTTCCGAACACATCCTAGACAGGGCGTCAGCCTTGCCATTCCTTGAACCAGGCCGGTAAGAGATTATAAAATTGAATCTTGAGAAAAATAAGGCCCATCGTGCTTGTCTTGCAGACAATCTTTTTGCTGTACGGAGGAATTCAAGATTCTTGTGGTCCGTGAGGACAGTCACAGGGTGATTGGCACCTTCCAGAAGATGTCTCCACTCGGAGAAGGCAACTTTAATGGCTAACAGTTCTTTATTACCATGTCGTAGTTCTTTTCTGCAGATGACATGGTGTGGGAAAGAAACGCACATGGGTGAAGTTGCATTTGTCCCCAACTCGCTGAGACAGAATAGCTCCCACTGCAGAGTCCGAGGCGTCCACTTCGACAGTAAATGGCAATTCAGGATTTGGGTGTACTAACAATGGAGCAGACGTAAAAAGAGTTTTCAACTTGTCAAAAGCCTCCTGTGCCTCTGGAGACCAGAAAAATGCTTTGTCTTTTTTGTTAGTGTAGTAATTGGTAGTATGATCCGTGAAAAGTTCTTTATAAATTTTCGGTAAAAATGTGCAAATCCTATGAAACGCTGGACGTCTTTTAAATTTCTTGGAACAGGCCAGTCCACTACAGCATTGATTTTGCCGGGATCCATGCTCAGACCTTCTGGGGAGATGATATATCCCAGAAATTGGATACTGGTTTGTTCAAACTCACATTTTTCAAGTTTAATGTAGAGATGGTTCTCCTGTAGTCGTTCCAAGACTAACTGGACGTGCCTGCGATGCTCTTCCAAGGTGTCTGAAAATATAAGAATGTCATCGAGATAAGCCACAACGAATTGGTCCAAGAAATCTCGAAATACATCATTAATAAAATGTTGAAAGGTGGCTGGGGCATTGCTAAGGCCAAAGGTCATAACAAGAGATTCAAAATGTCCATATCTCGTTCTGAAGGCGGTCTTCCACTCATCTCCTGGGCGAATCCGTATGAGGTTGTAAGCCCCTCTAAGATCCAGCTTCGTAAAGATTTTCGCAGAACGGAGTCTCTCAAATAGTTCAGGAATCAAGGGTAGCGGGTAGCGATTCTTGACAGTGATATTATTCATCTCTCTGTAGTCAATACATGGCCGCAGAGTGGAGTCTTTCTTTTCAACAAAGAACAGGGGTGCCCCAGCTGGAGATGTGGAAGGTCGAATAAAGCCTTTCTCTAAATTTTCATCCAGGAACTTTCTTAATACCTTCAATTCAGGTTCGGAAAGATTGTAAATCCGTCCAAATGGAATGGTTGCTCCTGGCAGCAATTCAATGGGACAGTCATAAGGACGGTGAGGAGGTAATTGATCTGCTTTCTTCTTACTGCAGACATCAGAGAACTGCTGATATTGAGGTGGTAGTTTCTCTTCCTTCTCATGCGAAATCTCAGAGATTTGGACTTGTTGGAGAACAGGGGGTTCCTTATGACAATTATTCTTACAGTAGTCAGATGGAAAGGTGATGGTCCTTGATGCCCAGTTGATAGAAGGGTTATGGACTGAAAACCAGGGGATCCCTAGAATAACCGGAAATTTCGGAGATGAAATAAGGTGGAAACTGACAGCTTCATGATGATCCGGGTCGATACAAATCTCCAGTTCGATTGTCTCATGCGTGACAGGTCCAGAAGACAAAGGTGATCCATCCACAGTTTCCATTTCAATTGGTGTGGATTTGGTCCTACTGGAAATATCATTATCACGTGTAAATTTTAAGTCCATAAAATTTCCTCCTGCTCCCGAATCCAACAGGGCAGAGCATTGTATTTTTTGGGTGCCCATTACAACCTGAATGGGGATTACAAAATGAGATGATGTGGTATGTATTTTGTCTATTTCTGGCGTTACTGATGAGATAGTCTGCAAGATGGAATCCGACTGCTGAGAAAGGTCCGTATTGCTGGCAGACCTGTTGTTGGTAAAGGCTATAGTCCTTTTGTTAGGACAGTTGATGGCATAGTGTCCAGGGTCCCCACAATAGAGGCAGAGATGTTCTGCACGTCGCCTCTCCTTCTCCTGTGCAGAGAGTGGTCTTCGGATGACGTCGATCTGCATCGGTTCAGACACAACTTGCGTCTTTTCTTGGTGGTCTGATGCTGAAAATGAGAAGCCAGGGCTATTCCAAGTGCTCGCAGTCTCTCCTTTCTCCTTTCAGTAAGTCTCTGGTCAATCCGGATACATAGTTGAATAAAGTCCTCCAACTGGTCAGGGGTCTCAACCCTGGCAAGCTCGTCTTTCACTGGTTCTGATAACCCTCGTCGAAATTGACTTCTCTGGCCGCTGGATTCCAGGTGGTGTCGGCCACCCAGCGACGGAACTCCGATGTATATTCCGCAACAGAGCGACGTCCTTGGCGCAAATTATGTAATTTGGTTTCTGCTGTGGCACAGCGGTTTGGGTCATCAAAAACTTGATTCATAGCTGCGATGAAAGCTTCCAGGTCATTAAGGAGGGCATAGTCCTTTTCTACATAAGGTGAAGCCCAAGCAAGAGCTTCATCCTCAGGAGATTTATCATGAAAAAAACTTTCTTCCTCTCACTGGTAAAGGGAGCAGGTTGCATCTGGAAGTATATGCGGCATTGATTGAGGAATCCTCGGTACTGCTTGCGATCCCCACTGAACTTTGCAGGCAGCGGCAGCCGCGCATTTGATTCGGACCCTGAATTGCGCACGTCCAGTAGTTGTTTTTGTAGCTCAATTACTTCCTGTTGTATCGCCGTGAAATCAGTTTGTAACTTGGCATATTTTCCTTGAGAGTCCGTACAAAAACTTTGAAGCTCCGTAACTTGCCGTCTCAGGGTGTTCACAGCGGACTCCATTTTGGCGCGAGATTATTCTGTCAAGATCCCGTCTGGGTTGGAGCCGATGTTACTGCAAACACTAGGGGAAGCAGAGGCAGGTAGCGTAGTCAGATGGCAGCCGGAGGTCGGTACACAGGAAAGCAGTGTTTGTAGCAATGGATCAGGCGGATAACGTAGTCAGGTGGCAGCCGGAGGTCGGTACACAGGAGAGCAGTTTTGTAGCAAGGATCAGGCGGAGAGCGTAGTCAGAAGGCAGGCCGAGGTCGGTTCACAGGAGAGCAGTGTTTGTAGCAATGGATCAGGCGGAGAGCGTAGTCAGAAGGCAGGCCGAGGTCGGTTCACAGGAGAGCAGTGTTTGTAGCAATGGATCAGGCGAGAGCGTAGTCAGAAGGCAGGCCGAGGTCGGTTCACAGGAGAGCAGTGTTTGTAGCAATGGATCAGCAGGAAACGCTTGACTAAAGGCTTGGAGCTCAATAATCTCGCAATGACACACCCACAGGGCCAGGTTTATATAGGGTGTGTAATTGGCAATCAGAGGCCCAATCAAGAGAGCACTAGGTGTAGCCAATCAGGAAGAACAGTCAATGGTATCTGGGTTCAGCAAGGAACTTTGCAGCCAGCAGAATAGCTCAGATGGTAGAGCTACTGCCAGTGGACAAGAGGTACTGGGTTCGACTCCTGACAGAACTGTATGTCTTGATTATAAAACGTGTTGGAAGGGTCTTCCCACTCCTATAGTGTTGGGCCTTCCTGGTTAACTAAGCATAACCCGGTTATTGAATTGGCAATCCAGAGAGATAAGCCAGTGGAGTGAATTCTGAATAAAAACTGCATGAACACGGTCATGGGGCGGTCGCGCCTAGGGCCTTACCTCCATTTCTGGTGGACTTTGAGGATGTATTTCGGAGAAAGGGTGTCAAGAACTACCTCCTCATCGCACGTATGACTGTTCTGTTAACTTGCTCCCTGAGGCCAAGTTACCGAAATCTAGGTTGTACAACCTTTCTGGTCCTGAGAGGCAGGCCATGAAGGATTATATTTCAGGAGAGTCTGGCTAAGGGGCATATTAGACCTTCATCTTCCCCGGTGGCCGCGGGGTTCTTCTTTGTGAAGAAAAAGATGGAGGCCTACGCCCTTGCCTGGATTTCCGTGAGCTTAATCGGATTATGGTCCGAGATCCGTATCCGCTCCCACTTATTCCCGATCTCTTCAATCAGATCGTGGGCGCCAAATGGTTCTTTAAGTTGGATCTCAGGGGGGCGTATAATCTGATTAGGATGAAGGAGGGGGATGAGTGGAAAACGGCGTTTAACACTCCGGAGGGGCATTATGAGAACCTTGTCATGCCATTTGGTCTGACTAATGCCCCGGCGGTGTTTCAACATTTTGTTAATGACATCTTTCGCCGCCTGGTGGGACAGTTTGTGGTCATATATCTGGATGACATCTTAATTTACTCGCCGGATCTTGTGTCTCATCAAGAGCATGTTAGGCAGGTGTTGCAAATCTTGCGGGATAATAAACTGTACGCCAAATGGGAAAAATGTGTGTTCGCCGTACAGGAACTTCAGTTTTTAGGATTTCTGGTGTCAGCATCCGGTTTCCGTATGGACCCTGGGAAAGTGCGGGCAGTTCTTGAGTGGGATCTGCCAGAGGATCTTAAGGCATTACAACGTTTCCTGGGGTTTCCTAACTACTACCGGAAATTTATTCGTAATTTCTCATCCATAGTTAACCCTCTCACAGACATGACTAAAAAAGGGACGGATTTTTCAAGGTGGTCTGACAAGGCTTGTCAAGCGTTTTCCTCCTTGAAAAAATGTTTTGCTTCGGCACCCATACTCATTCAATCAGATGCGTCACAGCCGTTCATTGTGGAGGTAGACGCTTCTGAGGTAGGGGTGGGAGCGGTATTATCTCAAGGTCCGTCCCCTGGTAAGTGGCATCCGTGCGCCTTCTTCTCTAAAAAATTGTCGTCCGCTGAGAGGAATTACGATGTCGGCAATAGGGAACTCTTGGCCATTAAGTTAGCTTTTGAGGAGTGGCGTCATTTTTTGGAGGGGACAGTACACCCAGTCACCGTCATTACCGATCACAAGAACCTGCTATATTTAGAGTCCGCAAAACGTCTGAATCCCAGACAAGCTAGGTGGTCGTTGTTTTTTACCAGGTTTAATTTTGTCGTCACATATCGTCCTGGGTCAAAAAATGTAAAGGCGGATGCCTTATCTCGCAGTTTCCCTGGGGCCGGGAAGACAGATGACCCGGTTCCTATCCTTCAGGAGGGGGTGGTGGTGTCGGCAGTATGCTCTGAGCTTGAGGAGGAGGTATTGGAGGCTCAGGGGGATGCCCCTGTTGGACCTCCAGGGAGACTGTTTGTTCCTGATGAGTTGCGACAAAAGGTAATCGAGGCACACCATAATTCAGCTTTGGCAGGACACCCAGGGAGTAAAGCAACTGTGGATCTCCTCTCGCGCCGGTTTTGGTGGCCTAACTTACATAGGGAGGTGGTAACTTTTGTCGCGTCCTGTGAGGTTTGTGCGTGCTCTAAGACCCCACATACCCGTCCGTCTGGGGCCCTCTTACCTTTGAAGATCCCGGAGCGTCCGTGGACTCATCTGTCTATGGACTTTATTACGGACCTCCCGCCGTCTTCGGGTAAAACAGTCATACTCGTTGTAGTGGACAGGTTCAGCAAGATGGCACATTTTATCGCTCTTCCTGCTCTTCCTAATGCTAAAACTCTTGCGCCGGTGTTCATTGGGTACATTGTAAGACTTCACGGGGTACCCTCCGATGTGGTGTCGGATCGGGGGTCTCAGTTTGTGACCAAATTATGGAAGGCATTTTGTACACGGCGGGGGATGCAGTTGTCATTTTCATCGGCTTTTCATCCGCAGACCAATGGTCAGACAGAGCGTCTGAACCAGAGCTTGGAGACATATCTCTGGTGTTTTGTGTCAGAGAACCAGGAGGACTGGGCTTCTTTCTTGCCTCTAGCAGAATTCGCTCTTAACAATAGGCGGAGCGAGTCCACTGGTAAGTCCTCGTTTTTCGGGGCATATGGTTTTCACCCCAGTTTTGTACTTTCAATAGAGGGGGCTCTTCTGGGGTTCCTGAGGAGGAACGATTTTCGTTGTCACTTCCTTCTGTGTGGAGAGGAGTGCTGAATAATCTGAGTACTATGGGGAACGGATACAAACGTATGGCTGATAGGAGGAGAGTGTCTGGTCCGGACCTAAGTGTGAACGATCGGGTATGGTTGTCTACCAAGAATATAAAACTTAAGGTTCCCACCTGGAAACTTGGTCCCAGGTTCATCGGGCCATACAGGATCAGTTCTATAATTAATCCGGTGGCATTCTGTCTTGACCTCCCCCCTACTTTTAAAATTCACAATGTGTTTCACAGATCATTGCTTAAGAGGTATGTGGCGCCAGTGATACCATCACCTTTACCTCCTCCTCCTATGGTGGTAAATGGTAACTTGGAGTTTCAGGTGTCGAAAATCATCGATTCACGTCTGAATCGCCGGTCCCTTCAGTACCTGGTTCATTGGAAGGGGTATGGTCCTGAGGAGAGGACGTGGGTTCCTGCGTCGGATATTAACGCAGACCGATTAATTCGGGCCTTCCACACAACTCACCCAGATAAACCTGGCCCTGAGGGTCCGGAGGCCCCTCGTAGAAGGGGGGATACTGTCACGGGTGTGTCGCCACGAAGATCGTCGCGATTACACAACCTGACTTCGCACAGCTGAGTTTTTGGTGCTAGGTGTTTTTCGGCAGTGAGGGAGTTAATTCTCCCTCTCTCTGTGCTAGACGAAGCCCAGCCTCGCTCAGCTGCAGTTAATACTGCAGTAATGGGATTCCTTCAATACCGGCCAGTCTGCTAGGGAAGTGTCGGTGAAAGCATTCATGCAGACCAGCAGAGCGGATCGTGGTATTGTGAAGTCTGAAGTGAAGAGTACCTGGTGTGGTTTTCTCCCCTCCTCGCTTTATTATTTATCTCCTTACCCGTTGGTGTTCCCTCTGTAGTTGTAGAGTGAGTTTTGTATGCAAGGCGGTCTTTTGTTTTACCCCTTGTACTGTCTCGTTCGTCTTATACTGTTTGTAGGAATTTGCCTTCCTGTCCCCTGTGGTTGTGATCAGGGTCCTTCTCAGGACTAGATTACTGAGGGTCAGGGATTCACAGGAGATAGGGTTACGCTGGCGGCCTGGACCTCTGTACCATCAACAGTACCTCCAGGTAGAGGGATTAGTCAGGGCCCCAGCTTAGGGTCAGCATAGACCCCGGACCTCCTGTATACAGTGACAGCGTGACAGGTCTTTCACATGCAGGTGGAGGGCAGGGATGGCTTTTCTAGAAAAGAAGTGCCGACTGGGTAGGTCATAGCGTGGGACAGCGTAGGCCATGAGCTCTCGGAACGCTATGCTTTCAACGAAACGGAAGGGCATCATCTCTAATGAGATCAGTTTGGCAATGTAGACGTTCAAAGCAAGTGAGGTTTTGTTGTCCGTCCACGCTTGCAAGTGCATGGTGTTTAAATGTCTAAGCATGCAACTGGTATTCAATTTTCAGAGATTTTTCCCTCGGCTAAAGGTCCTTCCGCACTTCTTACAGAAAACCTTTGCCCCATCAATAGGATTTTGGTCAAAAAAGTGCCACACTGCACTCTTCCTACTATGGGATAAATTTTCAGGGCTTGCACGCTGTGCTAATTTGACCATCTGGCCAAGCTGTCCTGAAACTATTCTTTTTTTAACACGTTTTTGGACTGCTACGGGCCTGCAAGATAACAGCTGCTGCGATGTCGATGCCTGCTGCGGATCCTCCTCTTCTGAGCTATTGCCAGAGGCACCCTCTTCCCCCACGGATGCCAATCTGGGTCAACAACTGGGTGATCCATCACCTCCTCTTCAATTTCATCTGCACCTTCCTCTGTGTTACCGTGTAAGGTGGTATAGTATGCGGGAAGGGGCACCTGAGTTTCATCAGGGTCCGATTCTGGCTCAGTAGACTGCGAGGGCAATGTAGTGCTCTGGGTGAATGTACAAGCAGAATCATCTAGCAGTGGCTGTGCATCAGTGCACTCCATGTCAGATTCATATTGGACTGGGGAATTCAGGATTTGACTTGATAACCCAGGCATGGTATGTGAAAAGAGCTCCATGGAGTAATCTGAAGTGTGGCCTGCTGCATCCTTCACTTTTGGTGGGGGTGAAGGACACAAGGAAAGGTGTTGTTCCTAACTAGGAGCCTGCACTGATGACTCAGTGCTTGCATTTTTTTAAACTTTAGAAGAGTAGGCGATAGAGCTGGAGGCTGTTTCGGCAATGTAAGCCAAAACCTTTTCCTGATGCTCCGTCTTTAAAACTGGTGTACCTACTCCCAGAAAAGGGAGCCTTCCAGGCCTTCTGGAGCCAGATGGTGATGCAGGCTCAACACCTCCTGCCTTAGGTGCTATTGTGCTTTTCGCACTACCAGCAGTTGCACCATCACCACCATCAGTACCAGCTGCCCCCCACCCACGTCCGTGGCCTCTTCCACCATACTTCCTCATGTTTGGGAAAATGTACCAAAAATACCAGCAGATATATGGTACTGTATCAGAAGCGTACAGCTGTATACAGTGTAGGGGAAAATTTCAATCACCGTATATATTTCTGGAGTCACACACGGATGCTCTCACAGTGTCGGTTTGACCGTAATACAAAAAGCAGATATACGGCACTGTATCAGAAGCGTACAGCTGTATACAGTGTAGGGGAAAATTTCAATCTCCTTATCTATTTCCGGAGTCACACACAGACGCTCTCTCAGTATAGATTTGACCGTATTACAAAGAGCAGATATACGGCACTGTATCAGAAGTGTTCAGCTGTATACAGTGTAGGGGAAAATTTCAATCTCCGTATATATTTCCGGAGTCACACACAGACGCTCTGTCAGTATGGATTTGACCGTAATACAAAGAGCAGATATACGGTACTGTATCAGAATCTTACAGCTGTATACAGTGTAAGGGAAAATTTTAATCTCCATATATATTTCCTGAGTCACACACAGATGCTCTCTCAGTATGGATTTGACCGTAATACAAAGAGCAGATATACGGTACTGTATCACAAGCTTACAGCTGTATATGGTGTAGGGGAAAATTTCAATCTCCATATATACTGTATTTCCGGAGTCACACACAGATAGTCAGCATGTATTTGTCCGTGATAGCAGCCGGTACACGGTAGTGTGTGAGAAGCGTACAGCTCTATGCGGTGTGGGAAAAAATGAACGCTCGGTAACTGTGCAGAAAAAAAGAATAAAAGTATTAGTGCTGTGTAAAAAGCAGTCTGCACAGCAGTGTACACACAGCAATACAGCTATCAGGCAGCCTAATAACCAGCGCTGCTGCCAGGGGTGAGCCTAGCCTCTATGCTGCCTGAGGCGAGCGAACTGCAAAATGGCGCCCCCCCAATTTGAGGGAGAAAGGTTGCGGCAAATTCTTGGTCACGCCCTGGCCACACCCATTTCACAACTAGTCACACCCATGTCCACGCCCTGACCACACCCATTTAGCACTGGTGATCACACTGACTGGTACTGAGGGCACAGTGACTGGTACTATGGGCACACTGGTACTGAGTAAAAGAAAGAACAGAGAGAGAAAAAAAGAAAACAGAGAGAAAGGAGAGAGAGAAAGAGGGGAAAGCAAGAAAGAACAGAGAGAAAGTAGAGAGAGAAATAAACAAAGAAAGGGAAAAGAAAGAACAGAGAGAGAGAAAAAAAACAAAGTGGGGAAAGAAAGAACAGAGAGAGAAAGAAAGAACAGAGAGAGAAAGAAAAAAGACGGGAAAGAAAGAACAGAGAGAATGAAAGAAAGAAAGAACTGAAAAAGAAAGAGGGGACAGAAAAAAGAACAGAGAGAAAAAAAGAAATAGGGAAAGAAAGAACAAAGAGAGAAAGAACAGAGAGATAGAGAGAAAGAAAGATGGGAAACAAAGAACAGAGAGAGAAAGAAAGAAAGAAAGAACAGAGAGAAAGAAAGAACAGAGATAGAAAGAAAGAGGGGAAAGAAAGAACAGAGAGAGAAAAAAAGATGGGAAAGAAAAAAAGAACAGAGAGAAAGAAAGAGGGGAAAGAAAGAACAGAGAGAAAGAGAAAGAAAGAGGGGAAAGGAAGAAGAGAGAAAGAAAGAAAGAAAGAAAGAAGAAAGAACAGAGAGAAAGAAAGAAATAGAACAGAGAGAAAGAAAGATGGGAAAGAAAGAACAGAGAGAGAGAAAGAAAGAACAGAAAGAAAGAACAGAGAGGGAGAAAGAAAGAGGGGAAAGAAAGAACAGAGAGAAAGAAAAAAAGAAAAGAGAGAAAGAAAGAAAGAAAGAGGGGAAAGAACAGAGAGAGAGAAAAAGAAAGAGGGGAAATAACAGAGAGATAGAGAAAAAGAAAGAAACAGAGAGAGATAGAAAGAAGGAGGGAAAAGAAAGAACAGAGAGAAAGAAAGAAAAAGAACAGAGAGAAACAAAGATGCGAAAGAAAGAACAGAGAGAAAGAAACAAAGATTCTATAAAGATACTGTAGCAGCCCGGCTGTAAGGTTCTATGTATATATTCCTGAAACTCAGTTTGTTCGTCAGCCATTTTACTTTCTGTCTTGCTGCAGCTATCTTGCCCTCAGTCAAAATGGAGTTTCCAGCTTGCATGTTCCCGCCCTGATTCTCTCCTTTGCTTCTTAAGCAGCCACAGCTGAGCAATCAGTGCTTCAGAATCTAGCCTGCAGTGAACCTGTGACTTGACTCCTGTAAGCCTTGGACCTTGTACTCCAGCTTTCCTACTGAGGAACTCTGAAGCACTTGTGGACTCTGAACCCTGCTCTTTGAAAGACCCACGTTTGCATGGACTTACGGTAACAGAGAAGAAGATCCTGAATCTGTATTGGAGAGTGATTGCTGAGCTTGGATTACTCTGGCCTGCTGTGTCTCCTGTTTCTGTGTCTGCAAACTGTGTGACTATTTCTGCCAACTTGTATGAAGTAATACAGGACTTTTCTATATCAAACCTGTGACTCCTGTGTTTTCATCGCACCCAAGCACAAGACGCTATATGAACTGTACTACATACATTACACCGGCTCCCATTGTAGTGCCCACCTGAGCCTCCCGGTGCAGGACATATCATGATCCGCTCACATGGCCGATATCCCCGATTCCAAGATGAGGACACGATAATGGATCTGAAGCATTCCCTGAAGTGCCTCCATGGTTCCGTCACAATCTCCTCCTGGAATTACCTAATTTCCGGTCATCTTCCAGCACATCACTTCTGGTGGAACATCACGTGCGAGTTTTAAAGTGCTCCTCGGGGCTCCGGCATGTACTCCTATGTCCACGGGAAAAGCTCCCGGCCGGGACAGTGGGGCAGACCCTCAAAATCGGTAGTGTCCCGCTGAATTCAGGATGCTTGGGAGGTATGAATGCTCCCCACCATACACCTTGTACATGCACGGCTCTGCACACCTCATACACACACGGTTCCGCTTTATATGCCTCGTACACACACGGCTCCGCTTCGTCCACCTCACACACACAAGGCTCCATTCAGTATACACATGGCTCCACTCCGTACATCTTATACACACGCAGCCACGCTTTGTACACCTTGTACACACACTACTCCACTCCGTAAACCATGTACACATGAGCCGGCCGGCACCACACCATGTGTTATGAGTTCCGCTCTGCCGCCCCCTGGCTGCCGCCGCCTGAGACAACAGGCTCAACTCGCCTCATTATAGCGGCGCCCCTGGCTGCTGCACACAAGGAAATCCTCCCCGTCACTGCATACTAACTGTACAGCAAAATTGCTATCAGTACAAGCACATAAGAACTTCTCTTTACAGCCCTAACTCTCTCCCTACTGATAAACAGTGTCAGCAACCTCTCTCTACTGTTAAGATCGGCAGAAGTAAAATGGCGGTCAGCGCTCAAGGCTTTTATAGACACCATGATGCCCCCCAAAGCAAGCCAATCACTGCAATGCCCTTCTCTTTGGCTAAAAAAGGGGCCTGAAAACATTCTGGGAAATTCGACTTTGGCGATCGTTTTGCCGACCGCATGGCCGACTGCATGCTATGGTCGGGTTTCAGCCAACGAAACCCGACTTTGGCAAAAGTCGGCAACTTTTGAAGCTGACCGACCTGTTTCGCTCAACTCGACCAGCTGTAAAATGTGGCCAATTCCACTAGCGGAAATTTCAGTGGTGCGTTCTAAAGAACGATATGGCCTTGCAGGGTCGCTTGGAGAAAAAGTTAATACTCCCACCAACAGTTATCTGTTCCCTCGGGTGTTGGTTACATATCAATTTGGCTCCCAGAGGGGTACCCTGGCTAAATATGATATCCAGCGTGGTAACAACTGACGCCAGTCCCTGGGGGTGGAGAGCCCACCTGGACACCCTCTGGCTGCAAGGAGCCTGGTCAAGAGAAGAGAAATTGCTCTCATCAAACAATTAGGAGCTCCTGGTGGTAGAAAGAGCATTAAAGGGATTGTTACCTCATCTGCAGGGCCATCATGTGAGAGTGATGACCGACAATCGAACTACAGTAGCGTATATAAACCATCAATGGGGTACTTGTTCCTGTTCTCTTATGGCGGTGGCAGAACAAATATTTCTACTGGCAGAAAGACATTTCCTCTCATTATCGGCCCTGCATATCAAAGGGGCGGAAAATGTAAGAGTAGATTTCCTGAGCCGCAATCAGCTAAAACAGGGAGAATGGTCCCTAAGAAGTCGGTATTCGATCAGATTGTGGCCATGTGGGGTCGCCTACAGATGGACCTCTTTGCCTTAAGAGACAACAGAAAAGTCCAAAGGTTTTGTTCCTTGAACCCAGCAGACAGGCCTTACATAGTAGATGCTTTCCAGATAAAATGGATACCAGGGCTGCTCTATGCCTTTCCCTCAATATGCCTATTGGTTTTAAGGAAGATCAAAGAGGACAGAGTCACAGTGATCTTGATGGCTCCATTTTGGCCAAAGAGGCCTTGGTTTTTCTGGCTGAGGACGATGTCAGTATCAGATCCGTGGGTTCTTCCGGAAGACCAGGATCTCCTGTCCCAGGGGCCTTTTCTCCACCCTTAGATGTCTGGGCTGCATTTAACAGCCTGGAATTCGAGATTTCACTGTTAGAAAAGAGGGGGTTTTCGGCTCAGTTAAACTCCACCCTGCTTAGTAGCAGAAAATCAGTGACCACCAGAATCTATGGGAGGACCTAGAAAAAAATTCCTATCCTTTGTGGGGGCGGTGCATGAAGGGGAGGTCCTGTTAGTTTCTATACTTGAGTTCCTTCAAAAGGGGTTAGATCTCGGCCTGGCAGTTAGCACCCTTAAAGTACAGTTTTCAGCCTTAGCGGCCTTATACAATTGTGACTTGTCAAATAATAGGTGGGTGGCCAGGTTCATTAGGGCCTGTAGTAGGTTCAGCTCGGTTCCATCACCTAGTCCCCCTCTTTGGGAACTAAATTTGGTATTGTCAGCATTAGCAGAAAGCATATTTGAACCATTAGCTTCAGTCTAGAAGAAGGTGATCTCATTAAAAACAGAACTACTGGTAGCTCTCACTTCAGCTCGTAGGATAAGTGGCTTGCAGGCTTTATCATCAGACCCTCCGTACACGAAGATCATGGATGATAGGATAATCCTGAGGTTAGACCCAGCTTGGTTACAAAATTTCATAGAGCTCAGGAAATAGTGTTACCATCCTTCTGTCCTTATCCCATAAACCAGAAGGAGGAAAGACTGCATGCTTTAGATGTTAGGAGTATATTTGTTAGGATTCGTAACTCGGCAAGTATTGCGGTACTCACTGTACTCGAATCCTAGCGAGTATTTCACTACTCGCCTCACAATATTCGTATCTCGCGCCCAGCGTTGTAAGTCAATCACAGTAATGCCACAGCCTTCCTGGTTGTGGTATTACTATGATTGGCTGGCCGCGCAGCATCATAGATGAGTCATAGCTTATGACACATAGGCTCTAAAGACTGTGTGCGGAGAATGTGCCTGGGGGTCTGTGTGTATGTGTGTGTGTATGCGGGGCTGTATGTATGTGTGTGTGTGTGCGCGGCTGTGTGTGTGTGTAGGTCTGTCTGCGAGCAGACATCATCCAATGGGACTACAGTGACAGCATTAGTAGATGATGGGACAGTAGTAGTCCCATCATCTGGCTAATGTGTTGAATAGTAAAAAAAAATAACCACATACACACATAGAGTACATACTCACCATATACAGCTAATTCCACAAAGCCTTCGATCACCTAGGAAAAAAATAAAATAATAAAGAAACAATATACTCCTATTCCGATGCAGTCCATATAATAATGATTGCTCCACGACTATCTCCCATGGAGAGCTGTTACATCAGGAGTAGAGTTGAGCGAAACAGGTTGGTCAGATTCATAAGTCTCCAACTTTCGCCAAAGTCGGGTTTCGACCATAGCGTGAAATTGGCCATGCATTCGGCAAAACGAGTGCCAAAGTCGGTTTTCCCATAGTGTTTGCAGGCGCCTTTTTTCAGCCAATGAGCAGGGACGTACACTGTGGACAACGAGATGACATGGGCAGCGTCCACCACCATCTTAGAGAAGGGCATTGTAGTGATTGGCTTGCTTTGGGGGGCATCATAGTGTCTATAAAAGCCCTGACCGCCGACCGCCATTTTACTTCTGCCAATCTTAACAGTAGAGAGAGGTTGCTGACGCTGTTTATCAGTAGGGAGAGAGTTAGGGCTGTAAAGAGAAGTTCTTATGTGCTTGTGCTGATAGCAATTGTGCTGTACAGTTAGTGTGCAGTGACAGGGGAGGATTTTCTTATGTGCAGCAGTGCTGGTTATTAGGCTGCCTGATAGCTGTATTGCTGTGTGTACACTGCTGTGCAGACTGCTTTTTACACAGCACTAATACTTTTATTCTTTTTTTCTGCACAGTTACCGAGCGTTCATTTTTTTCCCACACCGTATAGAGCTGTACGCTCCTCACACACTACCATGTACAGGCTGGTATCACAGACAAATACATGCTGACTATCTGTGTGTGACTCTGTAAATATATACAGAGATTTCAATTTTTCCCTATACTGTATACAGCTGTACGCTTCTGATACAGTACCGTTTTTCTGCTTTTTGTATTACGGTCACATCCATACTGAGTGAGCATCTGTGTGTGACTCTGGAAACATATACGGAGATTTAAATTTTCCCCTACACTGTATACAGCTGTACGTTTCTGATACAGTACCTTTTTTCTGCCTTTTGTATTACGGTCAAATCCATACTGAGAGAGCGTCTGTGTGTGACTCCGGAAATATATACGGAGATTTAAATTTTCTCCTACACTGCATACAGCTGTACCCTTCTGATACAGTAACGTTTTTCTGCTTTTTTTTTACGGTCAAATCCATGCTGAGAGAGCGTCTGTGTGTGAATCCGGAAATATATACGGAGATTTCAATTTTCCCCTACACTGTATACAGCTGTATGCCTCTGATACAGTACCTTTTTCTGCCTTTTGTATTACGGTCAAATCCATACTGAGAGAGCGTCTGTGTGTGACTACGGAAATATATACGGAGATTTACATTTTCCCCTTCACTGCACAGTCATGGCCAAAAGTTTTGAGAATGACACAAATATTATATTTTCACATGATCTGCTGCCCTCTGGTTTTCATGTGTGTTTACAGATGGTTGATCTCCGCAAGGAGTGACGATATTTCTTTATCACAGACAGAAATATAATTGCAAACATATGAGTAACAAAAGCTTATATTGACAGTTAGAATGAGTTAATGCAGCAAGTCAATATTTGCAGTGTTGACCCTTCTTCTTCAGGACCTCTGCAATTTTCCCTGGCATGCTCTCAATCAACTTCTGGACCAAATCCTGACTGATAGCAGTCCATTCTTGCACAATCAATGCTTTCATTTTGTCAGAATTTTTAGGTTTTTGTTTGTCCACCCGTCTCTTGATGATTGACCACAAGTTCTCAATGGGATTAAGATCTGGGGAGTTTCCAGGCCATGGACCCAAAATCTCTATGCTTTGTTCCCTGAGCCATTTAGTTATCACCTTTGCTTATGGCAAGGTGCTCCATCATGCTGGAAAAGGCATTGTTGATCGCCAAACTGCTCTTGGAGGGTTGGGAGAAGATGTTCTTAGAGGACATTCTGGTACCATTCTTTATTCATGGCTGTGTCTTTAGGCAAGACAGTGAGAGAGCCGATTCCCTTGGCTGAGAAGCAACCCCACACATGAATGGTTTCAGGATGCTTAACAGTTGGCATGAGACAAGACTGGTGGTAGCGCTCACCTTGTCTTCTCCGAATGAGGCGTTTTCCTGATGTCCCAAACAATCGAAAGGGGGATTCATCAGAGAAAATAACTTTACCCCAGTCCTCAGCAGTCCACTGCCTGTACCTTTTGCAGAATATCAGTCTGTCCATGATGTTTTTTCTGGAGAGAAGTGGCTTCTTTGCTGCCCTCGTTGAGACCAGGCCTTGCTCCAAGAGTCTCCGCCTCACAGTGCATGCAGATGCACTCACACCTGCATGCTGCCATTCCTGAGCAAGCTTTGCACTGCTGGTAGCCCGATCCCGCAGCTGAAACACTTTTAAGAGACGGTCCTGGCGCTTGCTGGTCTTTCTTGGGCGCCCTGGAGCCTTTTTGGCAACAATGGAACCTCTCTCCTTGAAGTTCTTGATGATGCGATAGATTGTTGACTGAGGTGCAATCTTTCTAGCTGTGATACTCTTCCCTGTTAGGCCATTTTTGTGCATTCCAATGATCACTGCACATGTTTCTTTAGAGATAACCATGGTTAACAGAAGAGAAACAATGATGCCAAGCACCAGCCTCCTTTTAAAGTGTCCAGTGGTGTCATTCTTACTTAATCATGACAGATTGATCTCCAGCCATGTCCTCATCAACACCCACACCTGTGTTAATGGAGCAATCACTGAAAAGAGGTTAGCTGGTCCTTTTAAGGCAGGGCTGCAATGATGTTGAAATGTGTTTAGGGGGATAAAGTTCATTTTCTAGCCAAATATTGACTTTGCAAGTAATTGCTGTTAAGCTGATCACTCTTTATAACATTCTGGAGTATATACAAATTTGTTATGATTTGGTAGCCGAGGAGTGCAGGTAAAAAAGGCAATACACCAGAGCAGTTGGAATCTATGAGATTGCAGTACCCTGACTAACCACCACAACTAGAGGCAGCCGTGGAGCGTTCCTACGTTGGTCCTAGACGCCTCGTCACAGCCTGAGAAACTAACTACACCTAAAGATAGAAATAGGAAAGCTATCTGCCCCGGAGCAGAACCCCAAAGATAATAGAAAGCCCCCAAACATGTAATGGCGGTTAGACAAGATGAAATACTGACACAGAAAGAAAATAGAATGAGCAAACGCTGGGGCCCAAACTAACTAAATAGAAAAGGATAGGAAGGGTACTTACTGCAATCCCAGAAAACCCTGAAAAGCACCAACTCTACTAATTTCAAAAACACCTGAGATCACACGACCTCTACCACCTAAATTAGTTCTCTGGTGTAACAAAATCAAAACAGCAGCCACTGAAAAAACTGGAAAAAGCAAAAGTACAAACATCAGTGGCTGAACTAAACCGAGAGGGCAAAAGCCCCCGGAGGGGACCCTGAAGGTCCCCACAGAAGTGCAGGACAAAATGCAAAAATATAGCACAAAAACAAAAAGAAGAAAATGTCCTATCTGCTAGCAGGAGATGCAGACACGACACAGCAGGCTACAAGGGAAACTGGAATCAAGGATTCAGACCAGAACAATTGATCACCGGCAACCCTGATGGGAAGGCGACTCCCTTATATAAGACCAGTCAGTAACACCTGATTCCCAGTCCTCACAATCTTCACTGGACAGACCAGCACCGCTTGTAACCACCAGAGGAAGCCTCTGCTCAGAACTCATCTCAAACCCATTCACAACAGTACCCCCCCCTTGAGGAGGGGTCACCGAACCCTCATTTGAGCAACCAGGTCGGTCAGGATGAGTTCTATGATACGCACGGATAAGTCTCCTAGCATGGATGTCCGAAGCAAACACCCAAGAATTGTCTTCCTGACCATAACCTCTCCATTTAACCAAATACTGGAGTTTCCGTCTAGAAAAACGAGAATCCAATATTTTCTCAACCACATACTCCAGATTGCCCTCAACCAAAACAGGGTCAGGAGACACAGCAGCAGGAACCACTGGCTCAACAAACCTCTTCAACAAGGACTTGTGGAACACGTTATGGATCTTAAATGTCCCTGGAAGAAGCAAACGAAAAGAAACAGGATTAATAATCTCCATGATCTTATAAGGTCCAATGAACCTAGGCTTAAATTTAGGAGATGCTACTCTCATAGGAATATTCTTTGAGGACAACCAGACCAAGTCCCCCACTTAAACCGAGGACCATCAGTCCTATGCCGGTTAGCAAACCGTTGGGCCTTCTCCTGAGAGAGGGACAACCTCTCCACTACCTGGTCCAAAATCTGTTGCATACGCTCCACAACAGAGTCAACACCTGGACAGACAGAAGCCTCCGTCTGTCCTGAAGAAAATCGAGGGTGAAACCCAGAATTACAGAAAAACGGAGACATCAAAGTGGCAGAGCTAGCCCTATTATTAAGAGCAAACTCAGCCAAAGGTAAAAAAGAGACCCAGTCATCCTGATCAGCAGACACAAAGCATCTTAGATAAGTCTCCAATGTCTGGTTTGTTCTCTCAGTTTGACCATTGGTCTGAGGATGAAATGCCGAGGAGAAAGACAATTGAACACCCAGTTTAGAACAAAAAGTCCTCCAAAATCTGGAAACAAACTGGACTCCTCTGTCAGACACAATGTTCTCAGGAATGCCGTGTAAACGAACCACGTGCTGAAGGAACAACGGCACCAATTCAGAGGAGGAAGGCAACTTAGGTAATGGCACAAGATATATCATTTTGGAAAAGCTATCACAAATTACCCAGATGGTGGTCATTCTCTGAGCAACAGGAAGGTCGGAAATGAAATCCATAGAGATATGGGTCCATGGTCTCTTGGGCACAGGCAATGGCATCAACAAACCACTAGAGCGAGAGCAAGGCTTGGAGCGAGAGCAAGTCCCGCAGGACTGCACAAATTCCCTGACATCACGAGACAAGGTAGGCCACCAAAAGGACCGACCAACCAAGTCTCTGGTACCAAAAATTCCGGGATGCCCAGCCAATGCGGAACAATGAATCTCAGATATCACACTCTTTTTCCACTGGTCCGGGACAAACAATTTTCCAACATTGCAGCACTCGGGCCTATCCTCCTGACACCCCTCCAGAGCAAGTCTCAAATTGGGCGAGATGGCGGAAAGAACTACACCCTCTTTCAAAATAACAGAAGGATCAGATAACTCAGGAGAGTCCGCAAGGAAACTCCTCGAGAGGGCTTCCGCCTTAACATTCTTAGTGCCAGGAAGAAAGGAAACCACAAAATTAAAACGTGTGAAAAACAAGGCCCACCTGGCCTGTCTAGGATTGAGTCGCTTGGCAGATTCCAGATAGACCAGATTCTTATGGTCCGTAAGGACCACCACCTGATGTTTGGCTCCCTCCAGCCAATGTCTCCACTCTTCAAAAGCCCACTTCATGGCCAATAACTCCCGATTACCCACGTCATAATTACGTTCAGTAGGAGAAAATTTTCGAGAGAAAAAGGCACAAGGGTTACTTTTAGAGGTCTCTGGATCTTTTTGGGACAAAACGGCACCTGCCCCAATTTCAGAGGCATCAACCTCCACCTGAAATGGCAGAGAAACATCAGGCTGCCGTAGAACAGGAGCAGAAGTGAATCTCTGCTTAAGTTCCTGAAATGCAGAGACTGCCTCAGGAGGCCAATTCACCACAACAGAACCCTTTCTGGTCAAATCAGTTAATGGTTTAACAATAACCGAGAAATTACCAATAAATTTACGATAAAAATTGGCAAAACCCAAAAATCTCTGAAGAGCCTTTAATGAAGTAGGTTTTACCCAATCACAGATGGCCTGAACCTTGACCGGGTCCATTTCAATAACAGATGGGGACAAAATGAATCCCAGAAATGAGATCCTCTGTACGCCAAAAAGACACTTTGATCCCTTCACATACAGAGCATTCTCTCTCAAAATCTGGAATACAGTTCGAACATGTTTCACATGAGGGTCCCAGTCATTAGAAAAAATCAAGATATCATCCAAATAAACAATCAGAAATTTGTCCACAAAATCCCTGTAAATGTCATTCATGAAGGACTGGAAGACGGAAGGAGCATAAGTGAGCCCAAAGGGCATCACTAGGTACTCAAAATGCCCTTCAGGGGTATTGAATGCCGTCTTCCATTCATCCCCGTGCTTAATGCGAATAAGGTTATACGCCCCCCTGAGGTCAAGCTTGGTAAATCAAGTAGCGTTTTTCACCCTGGAAAACAGGTCAGAAATCAAGGGTAACGGGTATTGATATTTCACAGTAATAATGTTCAAGAGACGATAATCAATACAAGGCCTTAATGAACCATCCTTTTTGGCCACAAAGAAAAAACCGGCACCTAAGGGTGAAGAGGATGGTCTGATATGACCCTTCTCCAATGATTCCTTGATATAAGACCGCATAGCGTCATGTTCAGGTACAGACAAGTTAAAAAGGCGACCTTTAGGGAATTTACTACCCGGCACTAATTCAATAGCGCAGTCATAGCTCCTATGGGGAGGCAAGGATGCAGATTTACTTTCGCTAAACACATCAGAAAAATCAATCAAAAAGTCAGGAACATCCTGAGCCTGGGGGGAGGCAGAAAAAACAGGAGTGTTGGTATTAACACATTGGCAACCCCAACTGGTTACAGACACAGATTTCCAATCCAAAACAGGATTATGAGACTGTAACCAAGGGAAACCCAGCACGATAATGTCATGCAGATTATACAGAACCAAAAATTTGCAGCACTCCTGGTGATCAGGTTCAACCCTCATTATCACCTGAGTAGAAAACTGGGGTTTATTCTCAGCCAAAGGGGTAGAATCGATCCCCAGTAGGGGAATAAACTTCTGTAGGGTATCAAGGGAAACCCACAACGTTTAGCAAAATCATAATCCATCAGGTTAATAGCTGCTCCAGAATCAACGAAAGC
>JARQOD010006714.1:0-41792 GCA_033576555.1 Oophaga sylvatica | reverse complement strand
TTTATAATGAAGTGCCCTGACTTACCACAATAGAAACATAGATTCTCCTTAAAACTGTTCCTTGCGTGCATCAAAAACCCGGGTTTTTAAGAGCTACCTGCATGGGTTCAGGTTGGGGTTCCCCGTGTAATCCTATCAAAGGTTCCTTAGCTGGAGAAAGGTGGGAAAGGTTAGTACGATTGCTTTCAAACCATCTCTTTTGCCTGCTTTCAGTCAGACGAGTATCAATACGGATGCAGTAGTTAAAAAAGTAAACCAGTGGGAGGGTCGGCACGAGAAAGTTCATCCTTAATCAGGGGAGAAAACCCCCTTTCGAAAAATAGATTTTTTTGGCGGAACTGCCCCAGGTGGTATAAAGGGGGGCCCATCCCCTGAAATCCAAGGCATTTCACTACCGAGTGTTACCTTGGCGCAAAGCTAACTGGCTGCTTCAGCGTTGCACCTCTTTTTGGGGTCATAAAACCCTGCCCCAGGGTTTGAAATAAAATCACAAGGTGATTCAAACAATCATCCTCAGCTCAATCAGAGGGTTTGCCCACATTAAACCCTTGTTGGTAAGCAAAAAAATTATAGTAAGCCCCTTTAGATCGTTCAGGGGGAAAATTGTGAAGCAGTGCAAAAAAAAAAGATTGCATTGATTAATAAACCCCCTAATTTCCAGTTCACCGCCAAAACGAAAGGGGCAACTTGGGAACCCCAGCACTGGGGCTACGGCGGACCCTGGACTCGCCCCCTAGAACCTCAATCCTGGCTCGCAAATCCGGGGTAGTCTGTCCAACCACTTCCAAATTTGTGATTATTGAGGTCCTGTAATTTGTAAAAGGGGTCTTTATATTCTGCAAATCTGAAAGGGATATTATCATCACTCCGCAAAGTTCCTTTATGGGGGCCTCCATTTCCAGATCTTTTAAGACAGGATTACTGGAAGAAGAGGAGAAAAAAAAAAAACAATAGTGTTCACCTGTGGCAACACTGCAGAGAAAAAAAAAAATTAAGGGAACTGCTCACCTGGAAATGGTTGTGGAAGTCACAACCACTATCATCACAGAAAGTTTCAACCAGACATCTGATATCCATAGTTACAGCAGACAAAAAAGAAAAGAAAGGAAAAAAACAAAAAACAATAGTGTTTACCTGTGGTAACACTGAAAAAAAAAAACTTAAGGGAATTGCTCACCTGGAATGGTTGTGAGAAGTCACAACCACTGTCATCACGAAAGTACAACCGGACGTCTGATATCCACAGTACAAGCAGACACAGCCTTCCAGACCCAGCAGACACTAACGTTTTGGCTTCAGAATCTTGTAATGTATGTAGTACAGTTCATATAGCGTCTTGTGCTTGGGTGCGATGAAAACACAGGAGTCACAGGTTTGATATAGAAAAGTCCTGTATTACTTCATACAAGTTGGCAGAAATAGTCACACAGTTTGCAGACACAGAAACAGGAGACACAGCAGGCCAGAGTAATCCAAGCTCAGCAATCACTCTCCAATACAGATTCAGGATCTTCTTCTCTGTTACCGTAAGTCCATGCAAACGTGGGTCTTTCAAAGAGCAGGGTTCAGAGTCCACAAGTGCTTCAGAGTTCCTCAGTAGGAATAGCTGGGTACAAGGTCCAAGGCTTACAGGAGTCAAGTCACAGGTTCACTGCAGGCTAGATTCTGAAGCACTGATTGCTCAGCTGTGGCTGCTTAAGAAGCAAAGGGAGAACAGGGGGGGGAACATGCAAGCTGGAAACTCCATTTTGACTGAGGGCAAGATAGCTGCAGCAAGACAGAAAGTAAAATGGCTGACGAACAAACTGAGTTTCAGGAATATATACATAGAACCTTACACTGTGTCTGGCCTGGAGATAGGAACCATCATAAACTTATTCCCCCCCTCAGCATCCCTGAACTTGGGTAACTGGCCCAGAATCTGTCCAGGTCGATGAGAGCTTGAAGCTGACCTCATAGCCCTGCCTGTCCCGAAGATTAGACACCGCCAGTATCTGATTCACCCCAACCCCATCTGGCCGCACAGCACTTCTCTCACCACATACCTCGTTGTGGCAGATCCTCCTTGGCACCTAAGTATTTAAACCGCACCACATTAACGCGCTTGAATGTCTGGCGGTATACCCGGCTGGAAGTGAAGGATGGGGCGCCGCGGCTCCAAAACATTCCTGGGGGGCACCTGACGGGTACACTGGGTTGACTGACAGGGAGGGGCGCCTGCAGCAGGGGGGGCTGTCACACCTTGTGGACTAGATGGTAAAGGGGGATAGTCCACTATCATGCACATTATCATTAGCAGCATCATTATCATCAGACAGTGTCACGTCAATTGCAGAATGTGGGAAAAACCCCCCAACCCCCGACCCATGGGCACAACATCACCAGCCACAGTCTGTGCCCCACCTTCATCAGCACAAAAAGTCCCCATATACTGTCCTGCACCTGTGTGGGGGATTCTGGGACCTGTGGTGCCTCTTCTGGAGTCTGAAGTGTATGTTCTTGTTCACACTCTGCTGCCTCAGCCTCATCAGCACAAATAGTCTCACATATACTGTCCTGCTCCTGTGTGGGGCAATCTGGGACCTGTGGTGCCTCTGCTGGAGTCTGAAGTGTATGCTCCTGTTCACACTTCGCTGTTGCTGCTGCGGTTTGTTTTCCCCCCTGGAAGCAGAAGGGGCCGCCTGTAACTGGCCGTGTCCGCTGCTGGGGGGGCCCGTCCTGAACATCAGGGGTCCTGGTCTCTACAGCACAGCCGTCTTTAGGAGGCGAACCGCTCCCGTTTCCTGTAGGCTCTGCCAGGGGGCCCCCTTTCCCCTCCATCACAGATCAAATGTTGCACAACCTAGCCAGTGTACACCCATTTTCAGTCTCAGGGCATTGGCATCATTACAGGCAGGATAGTGGTCTTTGGTATGATAAAGTCTTTTTCCATTTGCACCTTTTTTTTGCTGCTTAACTCACCCAGTTTTCTGACCACCCCGGTATCTCATCCGCAGCTGAGCAGGGTGCACGCCCGGCTCCACAGTTTTAGTCTTCACCACGGGAAAGGGGCTTCGAACCAGTCCTTTTGGTTCCCCACAGATGGTTTTGGGGCCCCCTTGGGGGGATGGGGGCCGCAGCGGTTTATCGCCCCCACCTGACTGCACCGTGTGCCCCCTGACCGCCCATCTGCCAGCGGCTGAAATTTTCCCCGGGTTTTTTTTCCAAAGACGTCCGCCTTTTCCCTGGGAGGGGGAGAGGTGTCTGCACCTGGGGCTGATCTCCCTGTGCCCCCGGGGGGACTGCTTGCGAGGGGGGAGTTACCTGACCAAATTGCGAACCCTCGTCCCGACTTTTTTTCTGCTTCTTTGCGGGGTTGGGAAAAGGTTTTCCCCCCCAAAAATTTCTGAGGGTTTTTTCCCCACGGGGTTTCCCCCTTTTGGGGCGGGCCTGGTTTTTTATTAAGGGGGGGGTTTTTAAAAAAGGGGCCTTTCCCCGGGGAATTCCCCCCCGGTGCCCCCCCGGGTTTTCCCCCAAATAGGGTCCCAAAAACCCCCGCGGGCCCTTTAAGTTAATTTTTTCAAGGGCAATTTAAGTTTTTTTCCTACATAGGGGCATATTTTTTTTTTTTAAAAAAATTTTTTATTTTTTAAAGGGGGTTTAAAGTTTTTCAATAGGGGCAATTTTTTAATTCGACAAACATAATATTTTAAATTTTTTTACATACTTTTAAAAAGTTAATTCTTCTAATACAGAATGTTTTTTATTTTCACAAAACATAATGGTTAAACATAAATCAAAAAAAATTTTGTAAACATTTTAAAAAAATTCAAAAAAGGGAATTTAAAAATTTTTTAAAAACATTTTAATTTTTTTTTAAAAAATTTTTTAAACTTTTCAAAGGGGGCAAAAAAAATTTTAAAGGGAAATAAAAAAGAATTTTTTAAAACCCTATTTTAAATTTTCCCCCGTACAAAACATATTTAAAATTAAAATGGACATTTTTTAAATTTTTAAAAGGGGGAAAAAAATTTTTTTCTTTACATGGGGGGAAAAAAAGTTTTTTCCCCCCCCCCCCCCCCCCCCCCCCAAAATTAAAATTAAATTTTTTAATAATAATTAATCTTTACAAGGGGATTAAGATTATATTTGTAAAGGGGCAGTATTAAAAATTTAAAAATTTGTACATAGGGGGAAAAAAATACGAAACATTTTTTTTAAAACAAATTAAAACAATTTAAAAAAAAAAATCATCAGTTCAAAAACAACATTGGTTTTTCCAAAAAAAAAAAAATCCAAAATAAAAAAGTCACACCAAGGGGGGAAAAAAAAAAAAAAATTAAATAAAAAATTTAACCAAACCCCATAACTTAATTTTTAACCCCCAACCTATTTATTTTACCCCCGAGTTTAAAAACCTTTTGGCGCGGGTGTGATAACGGCTCTTTGGGGCATAAAAACCCGGGTTCCATGCCCCATGTTATTTGATGCTTTTATTTGATGAATGTCTCTCTGTAATGTTAAAACAGGGGAGGGGCCCAAAAAAATTTTATGTGGGTATTTTGGGCCCCCCGGGGAAAATTTTAGATTAGCTGCCCTTCCCCCGATTTTCCCCCCCCAGCAATACATATAAAGTGCTCCTTCTCCCCTGTGAAAAACCCACAAAAATTTCCGATCAAGAACTCAGATTTTCAGGTTCCCCTGCAAAGAGCCACTATGCAGTAAACCCCAATGACATCAAACTTTAGGGGAATTTGTTTCCCGTTTGGGAAACCCAAGGTTTTCCCCGCAGGGTGGTGGGAAAACATCTCTCGGGGCATGGAAGAAGAAGAAAGCCCCAATACATGGCATCAGGTTTTCTCGTACGCTCTAAGAAAGACCCCCCGTCCCCCCCAAACCCTTAACCAGCCAGATACGGGGGATGGTTGTGTACCCACTGTGTCGGAGCCACATGTTCAAAGGGGGAAACAACAAAGGGGAAAACCCATCCCCTATATGCACACAACACATCTCAGTTTTCCCTAGATCCAAGAGGAGCCCTTTCGCAATATATATTGTAGGAAGGAAAGCAGGGGGTTAGTCTAGTCCCTCAGACAGCTGGGGGGAGAGATTACCAAAAGAGAAAAAAAGTTACTGAAAGACTAAAGGATACAGTTGACTTTTTTTTACTGAGGGAGTCCAGAATGTAGGAAGATCCCCACTTTAGCCTGGTCAGAACTGAGTCAACTAGGGTTTGTGATAAGCGTGCCGACTTTTTGAGAGGGTGAAGAGAAAGGAGAATCTGCCCCCTACTGCTAGTGTGTGTTATGCAAGGGGTCGAAGTAGGACAAGGCGAGGGAAAAGGAAAAGAGAGTGACAGGGGTGGAAACAGCATGATCGCTTACCTTACTCTGCATAGGACCCGGGTCCGAGCTTCTAGCATTACACGCAGTAGGGGATAGGGGAACCCCCGTGGGATTTTTAAGTCGCAGGGGCCCATCAAGCTGATACTTTCCGGGGGTAGAAGCCGATTAACATGGCCCGCAACAGAACA
Source organism: Oophaga sylvatica (assembly GCA_033576555.1). Lineage (NCBI taxonomy): Eukaryota > Metazoa > Chordata > Amphibia > Anura > Dendrobatidae > Oophaga > Oophaga sylvatica. The sequence goes on along the minus strand of JARQOD010006714.1, from coordinate 36,280 downwards.
TGTTCTATCCTAGAAAAAGGCCCCCCACAAAGTACCCGGGGGATAACTGAAAACAGGTTAGATTTTTGTTCCTACAGGTCAAAAAATCACACACATACAGGAGTACGGAGGCCCAACCTCTCAGTGGATTACGGGAAGTGACCCCCCCCCCGGCCGCTCCCGGGACGCCCCTGCACTCCATCAGAAAGGTCAAAAGAGATTTTCTTGTGTGTCCCCTTATTGCCCCCCACCCCAACACCGCCATATACCCTGAGGGCCAGTCTTCCTTGGAAGTTTTAAAACCTTGCCCCCCATAACAACCCCTCAGGGATCACCCGCAGCGCGGTCCCCGCCCGGGGTACCAATGGCGTCACGAAAAAAAATTTGTATACCCCCAAAATCCCTGTAAAATCCCACTTTTTTGGTGATCCCCCCGGGGCAACGGCCGAGCTGGCCCCCGGGGACTTCCCCATTGAATAAACGAGCTCGGTCCCGGTCCCCTGGCCCCCTGCGGGACCTGCCCCCTGTCCACCCCTCCTCTTGAGACCCCCGCCACGCCCCAAGATCCTGAAAAAGGGAAAATACCAATCCCTGATATTTTCCCCCACAGGGAGCTACTGTTTGGTCCATGTTCACAAAATTCACCTTTAAAACAAGGGTAAAAAAAAACCCTTGATTCAACATACCAGCCCACCCTCTTCCCCGGGTACTTTTCCCCTCTTTATTAGTTAAAACCATTCCCCCCAAAGCGGAAAGAACAGGCTGAAGACCTCGCTGGAAAATTGGGGAAAGGGGAAAAAATGACGAGACATAAAAAAAACCGGGGACCGGTAATTTTTAACATTTTGACCCCCTTCCGAAGGTCCCCCCCATTTTTTCCATCGTTAACCCCTTTGTTTTCCATTTTCCAATTTCTCCTCCAATTTAGCTTGAAAAAAATATCCCCCCCAAATTTCCCCCAGGACTTAATTTGGGGTGGAGGTTTGGGGAAACGCGGGATCAAAGCGGGATCAAAAACTAATGCCACAGGCTTGACCTTTTAAGGGGTTGACCAGAACCCGGACCCCCGAGTAGTTTCTGAGGATTTGCCCCCAGCTGCGCGGTGCCACTGCCCCCAAAGGATGCAGAAAGTAATTCACAACCCCCTGATATCTTCAACTTCACTTTTTTCCTGGTGCCCCAAAGGGGGGCCCCTTTAGAGTATATAAGGGGTGGAGAGACACTAGGCATTCTCCCCAGACAGCCTTCTAGTTTTTGGGGTTGTACCTCAGGAGACGAGCTGAAGAAAGTTGCCTCAGAACGGGCTGATGATAGCCCCCTAGGAAAGTGGAAAGCACTCTCAAGGGAGAAAAAAACATCTGACGGAAGGCCATAGCTATTTGGGGCAACCCCAAAAAGAAATGAAGGAAAGGGAACTGCAGTATTTGTAGACCGAGTCAACTGGGGTATTGTTAGAGAGCGAGCGTCCCCTTGGGGAGCGTGAAGAGAAGGAAGTGACATTACGCGCTTGTGCTTATTTAAAAGGGGTGAGTAGGAACGGCAATGGAAAAAGAAAAAAGAGTGAGAGGATGAATAGAAAAGAGGGGGGGACCCCACTCTCACCTCCGACACCGGGTCCGAGCTTGCTAGTACCTCCTGGCTAGTGGGGAAACCGGAGACCCTCTGGCTTCAGGGGACAGAGGGGCCCAACATGCTGATACGTTAAAGTGGTCAGGAAAAAGGAGGTCTAGCAGGACGCTGCGACAGAGATTAGTTCGTCCAAAAAAATCCCCACAAGACACCGGATGCAAAGAAACGGAGTTAAACTTTGTTTCATCAAATTAAAACTCAACACAAATAAATAAGGGGGCCCAAACCTACTCAGTGATTAAAACGTTCCCCACCCTGACGGCCTCCCGGGGTGCCTCAACTTTTTTCACCATAAAGGGGCAGAAAAGACTGTCTTGTGTGTGTCTGCATTGTTGCTTTCCCACCCGCACCCCATTTTCCCCCAGGGACCCCTTCGCTGGGGAGATTAACACCTGTGCCCCAACCCTCAAGGTTTCACCCTGCACGCAGGTCACCCTGATCTGAAACCCCCGGTGGGCCGAACATTTTACCACCCTGTAAATATCCCCCTTTTTTTGGGCGCCCGGGCACGGACCGAGTGCGCACCCACATCCCCAAAAAGGGAAGGGGGCCCGGGCCCCGTCCCCAAAGCCCTGGACTGCGACTCATTCTTTTGGGTACGAACAGAACGAAGCCGAAATGCAGTCCTGTGTGCCTAAAAAAGGGGGTTTTGGGCAAAAAGCGTGTTGCTGTTTTTTGATTTTTGGCCCATTTCCACCATTTTCTGCCCCAAATTCGCGCCCTGAGGCCTGGTGAAGAAAGGGGGTTTCATGGGGGGGCCCCCCTTGGCCAAATGATGGGGCCCGTTTAATGCTTTACAATGTCCGGCCGCCCCACTGCAAGGGAGATCCGCCTCCCCCTTATCCTCTAGCTAAAAAGAAAGCGAAAGTGCCTCCCCGGAAAAATCCAGAGTGTCCCCCATGAAACATACGTCTGGCCTGGAGTGAGATGGGAAGGCAGGGGGCACTATTGGGGGAAAAGGGAGTGCGCAGACCCCCCTTTCCCCAGAATGGTGCAGCCGTACTCAAACTTCCTCAGGCGGGGGACAAGAAATGAACTACCGGTGGGAAGTGATGCGGGCTGAAGTATGCACGCACCCGCAGAGATGGAGGGATGGGGCAAAGCTGGGTCCCCCGAAACGGGGGGGTGTGGGGGGCCCCCGCCCCCTCAAGATGCGCAAATGCCACCCCGCCACCCCTGCCCGCGGCTGTGAAGAACCGGGGGCCCGGCCCCAAAAGAGCTGACCCCGATCCACCGGGACGCGGGGGGGGGGGGAAGGGGCTGAGGAGACCCCCCCCCGGCGAAATGCCACCCAGGCCGGAAACCCCGAGGCCCCAGGGAAAAGCAGCCCCCCCGGGGGGGCGGGGAAAGAACCCTGCCTGATGAAATGGAGATTGATTGGGGGAGATGGAAAAACCGGGGGGGGCCCTTTAATTTTACGCCGCCCAAAGGAGAACGAGTGGGCGACCCCGGGATTATGAGCAGCGGCAGCCCCGGACAGCGAGAGGGCAGCAGCTTCGCCGGGGCCCGGGAAAAAGTCTTGCTGAAAGGGGGAAAATCGTCCGGGGGATAAAGGTACCCCCCGGGAACGCGGCCCCCAAGGGGGACGGTGTTGCCTCTAATTCCGAGGGGTTTTGGGGGTACATCGCGACCCGGGGGTTCTCTAAAAAGATCTTCGTTCACCGGGGGTTGTAGGGTCAACCCCCAGAAAATTTTTAACCCCTTTTTTCCGCGGCACACTAGTGTGCCGCACACATGGTCGGGTGCCCCGGGGGAAAATTTCCCCAAAACTAGGGGGAAAAAGGCCCCGGTGGTGGGATTTTTACTCACCCCCCCGTGCCATTTTTTGGGGGGGCCCCTGAAACCCCCTGCGTTCTCCCCTTCCCCGCATCTCCTGCATGAGCGGTGATGTAAAACCGCTTTTTTTAAGGGGTCATAAAATATGGAGGGGGACCCACTCCCATGGGGGGCTTATTTCCCCTTTTAATGAGGGTATTACATCCCGCTCAGTGCCGGAGGGGCTGGGGGGAAACGGGGGGGAAGGGGGGGGAGGGCAGGGAGAATGGGGGCCCCACAGAGTTGGGGGGGGGGAGCAAGGAGCAGGGGGGGGCAGAAAAAGACAGGAGGGGGGGTTTTACACGGGCTTATACACGAGAAAATAATTTTTCCCATTTTTTTGGGGAAAAATTTGGGGGGGGTCGGCTTATACAGGGTGGCAAATACGGGGTTATATACGGTAGGAAGGAGAGTTTACAATAAGGGTTTTTTCACACTTTGGGGGGGTTGCAATGCGTGCCCCTGATACGCGCTATGTATAATATAAACTGTTTTTTGTATTTGTGCTATTTTGGTTGGTGGTGTGCCCAGGATTTTCTAAGTATAAAAAGTGTGCCGCGGCAAAAAAAAGGGGGAAAAAAATCACGGTTTTTAACATTTAAAAGGGGGATGTTAAAAACCTACACGGGGCCGGGGTTTTAAAGGGGGTTTTTATCCCCCGAATGTCTACAGAGTCGGGGGCCCCCCCCCCTAAACCCCGGGGAAAGTACCCCATTTCTCAGCGCCCAAAACCCCCAGCCACACCCCCCCCCCGGCCGCGCACCGGGGTTTTTATCCCGCGTCCTATTCGCAAAGCAAAGAGGCGCGTTTTTCAAAATGCCCCCTACTGAGCCACTCCCCTGATATGCGTCCCATTGGAAACGCTGCAGAGCACAGGATTTTCTACAGTGACCCCCTTGAGCCAAACCCCGTACTTAAAAGGGGCCCCCGAAGGCCCCCCCCCAAAAAAAAAAAAATCCCAAAAAATTTAAAAGGGGAACGGGGGGCTCCCCAGACACGGGGGAGCAGGACACGTCTTTAAAATCATGCGTTCCAAAAGGCACCGCTTTTCTTCCAGCCCCGGGTTTTGGGAAAGGGGCTACCATATTAGAAAAGCCCCTGGGGCCCGGGGCGGGTTTTTTTAAAATGTACAAATTTTCCCCAAAGGGAAATTTAAAATTTTTTGGGAAAATTTTTAAAGATGATAATGTTTACATGTGAAGTAGTATACCCCATTGGTTTTAAAGGATATTTTAAATGTGTTTTTTTAAAAAGGGGCTGCGGGCCCCGAGGACTTTCCCCCCAAATCTGTGTTGAAAAAAATTGGCACTCATGCCCCCTTTTGGGGTTTTACTTTTAAGCTTTTTTACCTCAGAAGAAAAACCCTTTTGGTGGGGCCTTTTTTTGAGGTTTGCAGCAGAGAAGCCTTTTCAGCCCCCCCGGGGCCCCCGGGGATTTTTGGGGAGGGTTTTTCCCCCCAAAGGGGAAACCTGTTTTAAAAGTGTGAAAGTTTTTTTTTTTTTTCTTTTTTGCCATTTTTAAAAAAATTTTAACGTTTGAAGTATCCTTCCTTTTCCCCAAAAGGGAAAGGGGTTTGAAATTTTTTTGTAAAAAATTTTTTCTTTTTGGCCCGGGGGGGTGCTGAAATTAATAGGGGGGGGATGTGTACCCCCCTGCGTTTTTGGGGCCCCCATGTCCCCCGGGGATGCAAAAAGGAAAAACAAAATCCCCCTGAAATTCATTCACATTCCCCTTTTCCTTGCCACCAGAGGGAGCCCTTTGGGGGGGAAAGGGGGGGTGGAGAAAAGCAGCAGTGGGGGTTTTTAGCCGGGGCAGCTTTTTTATTTTGGTTTTTCCCCCAAAAAAAACGACTGAAAAAAATTCCTCAGAACGTGTTTTACTGATATTCCCCAGGAAATTGGGAAAGTGACTCTCGAAGTGGCAAAAAATCATTCTGGGGGGAAGGGCCCCCTTTTTCCCTACTTTGGACAGACCTAAAAAAAGTAAGGGGAAAGGGGAACCCCCTTTTTTGAAACCCGGGGAGTCAACTAGGTATTTTTGGGGAGACCGGGGTTTTGCCGACTTTTGGTAGCGGTGAAGAGAAGGAACTGAATTACGGTTTTTTTGTGTTTGGGGTTAAAAGGGGTTGTGAGTAGGACGACAGGCAAGTGGAAAAAGAAAAAAAGGGGGGGTGTTTTGGGAAAATAAAGGGGGCAATGGGGGTTTACCTCCACTCTCCCCCCAACCGCCCCCCCGGGGGCTTTGTAGTCCTTTTTCATGGTTTTTGGTTTTAAAACCGGAACCCCCGCTGGACTTCAAGTCACAGGGGGGCCCCAAAGTTTTTGAACGAACCCCGGGGTCAGGAAGAACAGGAGTCTAGAGGACCCTCAGAAAGAGCTTAGTTTGCCAAAAAAAGAAGGCTCCCCCCAAAGATCACCGGGCGCCCCAAAGGGGAACCCCGGTTTTTAAAACTTTGTTTCATAAAATTTGGGGAAAACTCACACACATTACCCCGAAAGGGGGCCCCTTTTCCCCTACTAGAAAATTAGGGACGGCCCCCTCCACCCTGACGGCCCCAGGGACGGGCCTCCAACTTTCACCCAAAAAAAGGCCCCAAAAAACTGTTTTGGGGGGTTTCTGTTTTTATTGCTCCTTAAAACCCCTGCCCGCCTACCCCTGGGGGGCCCAATTTCTCCCCTTTGGGGGGCCCTTAACACCTTGCCCCCCAAACCCCCTCAGGGGTTTTCACCCCCCCAGCGGGTTTTCACCCTGATCAGAAACCACAGGTGGCGTCGGGGGAACATTTCTACCATCCCCTGTAAATTTCCCCCTTTTGTGACCCCCCAGGGCAGGGCCCCGAGGGGGTTTAAAAGGACATCCCCCAAAAAAGAAAACGGGCTCGGGCCGTTTTCCCAAACCCTGGTATTTTGCGACTCAGAGCAGATAACATCGCACCTCTCGGGATTAGATAAAAAACAACGTCACATCCCCCGCAGGGGCGAACCCCTTTCAGAGGAGGCAGTGGGGGCCCGGCCCCCCCAAAAAATCGCACCCCTGCGTCCCCTAAAAAAAGGGCCCCTAGGGCAAAAACATACAGGAGGGACTCAGTGGGAACCCCCGCCAAAACCCCCGCCTCAACTCCAAAATTCACCCTCCAAAAACCATTAATCAAGGAAGCCCCACCGCCCTCTGAAAAAAAGTCTTCCCAATCCCCAAATTCCCCCGGAAACCCCGTTTTTTTGACAAAGTGGCCCACAGAAAGTCTGATCCCTTTTTCAAAGGCTTTCCCCCTGGTCCAACTAAAAAATTTTTCCCCCAAAAACCGCGGGGGTTTAAAAATCTCTCAAACATCCCGAAACGAGATGACTGTCCAGAAAATTTCCGCCCTTTTTACTGGGGCCAACTGAGAGCCTGCCAACAGTCCCCGGGGGCAAACGGGGAATCTAAAAAAATTAAACTTTGCTAGAATCTTCCAGTCCAATTCAAGAGGGAATTGGGGCCCCCAGTTTTTGATTTTGCTCGGCTTTTTAAACCCTTTTGATAGCAAATTAAAAAGGGGGCCCCCTCTCAGGATGGAGGCTCAGGTGATTTTCTGGGGCAATTTCTTTAAAACCCCCGAGGATTGGAGCCAGGAGGCCCCCTGAATTTTTTATGGGGAAATTTTGCTGTTTCCCCTTGGGGCCTGGTGCCTTCTTCAGATAAATTTTTTAAAAAGCCCCTTTTCTTTCCTCCACCGTTAATTCTGCTGTAAAAGGGGAAAATCCAAAATATTAGTATCAGGCACTGAAATTTTCCCCCAAAACTGGGGCCATCTTATTTTTATCCAAAATTTTTTCCCTTTAAACAAGTCAGAAAAGTAAAAATCTAAAACCAAACCCCGGTTTTCCCCCCCCCCCCCATTTTCCCCCCTTTTCCCCCCCCCCCCCCCCCCCCTTTGGGGCCCCCCCCCCCCCCCCAAAACCCCCCCCCCTCCCCCCCTTCCCCCAAACCCCCCGGGGCCCCCCCCCTTTTTAAAAAAACCCCCCCCCCCTTGTTTCCCCCCCAAAACCCCCCCCCGGGCCCCCCCCCCCAAAAAACCCCCCCAAAAAAAAAACCCCCCCCCCCCCCCCCCCCGGGGGGGGGTTTTTTTAAAAAAAAAAACCCCCCCAAAATTTTTTTTAAGGAAAAATTTTGGGGGGGGGGGGAAATTTTTAAACCCCCCAAGGTTAAGGGTCCCCAAAAAAAGGGGGAAAAAAAATAAGCCCCCCAAAAGGGGCCCCCCTTTTTTCCCCCCCAAAAATTTTTTTAAAAGGGGGGGAAAATTTCCCCCGGGGGCCCCCCCCCCGGGGGGGGCCCCCCCGGGGGGTTTGGGGAAAAAGGGGGCCCCGGGGTTTTTTTAAAACCCGGGGGGGTTTTTTTTGGGGGGGGGTTTTCGGAAAAAAAAAGGGGGCCGTTTTCCCCCCCCCCGGGGGGGGCCCCCAAAATCAAAAAAAAATTTTTTTAAAAAAAAATTAACCCCCCCTTTCCGGGGTTTTTCCAAAAACCTTTCCAAAAACCCCGGGGGGGTTTTTTTTTGGGGGGGGGGGTTTTCCCCCCCCCCCTTAAAATTAAAAATTGGGTTTTCCCCCGGGAAAAACCCCTTATAGCCTTCCCCCCCCTTTTTTTGGGGGGGGGGGTTTTTTTTTTTGGTTTCCCCTTTTAAATTTTTTCCCCCCGGGCCCCCCACAACCCCCCCGGGGGCCCCCCCCCCTTTTTTTTTATTTAAAAGGGGGTTTTTGGGTTTTGGGGGGGGAAAAAAAATTTTAAAACCCCCGGGGGGTTTGTTTTCCCCCCGGGCCCCCCCCTTTCCCCCCCCAAAAAAAAACCCCCCCTTTTTTAAAAAAAATTTTTTTTTCCCCCCAAAAAAAAAAAAAAAAGGGGGAAAAAAGGGGTTTTAAAAACCCTTTTAAAAAATTTAATTTTCCAAATTTCCCTTTTTTTTTTCCCCCCAAAAAAACCCGGGGGGAAAGGGAATTTTAACCCCCCCCTTCCCCCCCCCTTTTTTGGGGGGGGGTTTTTTCCCCAAAAAATTTTTTGGGGGGGGAAAAAAAAAAAATTTTGGGGCCCCCTTTTTCCCCCCCCAAAAAAAAAAAAAAAAAAAATTTTTCCCTTTAAAAAAATTTTTTTTTTTTTTTAATTGGGTTTTTTTTTTTTTTTTAAAAAAAAAATAATTTTCCTTTTAAATTTTAAAACCCCCCGGGGGGGCCCCCTTTAAAAAAAAACAAGGAAAAATTTTTTTTTTCCAAAAAAAAACCCCCAAAAAAAAAAAGGGGAAAAAAAAGGGGTTTAAAAAATTAAAATTAAAAATTTTTTTAAAAAATTTTAAAAACTTTTTGGAAAACCCCCAAAAAAAAAAAACCCCCGGGGGGGGGGCCCCGGGGGGGGGCCCCCCCCCACCCCTTTTTCCCCGGGGTTTTTTGGGGGCCCAAACCCAAAAAAAACCCCCATTAAAAAAAATTTTTTTTTTTGGGGGGGGCCGGGGGAAAAAAGGGTTAAAAATTTTTTTTTTTTCAATTTTTTAAATTTTTTTGGGGGGGCCCCCCTTTAAAAAGGGGGGGGAAAAAAAATTTTTTTTAAATTTTTTTGGGGGGGGGCCCGGGGGCCCCCTTAAGGGAAAAAAAAATTTTTTTTAAAATTTTTTGGGAAAAAAACCCCAAAATTTCCCCCCCTTTTTTTTTGGGGGGCCCACCCCCCTTTTTTAAAAAACCCCTTTTTAAACCCCCCCGGGGGGCCCCCGGGGCCCAAAATTTTACCCCGGCCGGGGGTTTTTTTTTTTTCGCCCCCTTTTTTCCCCCCATGGGCCCCGGGGGGGGGGCCCCTTTTCCCGGTTGGGGGGCCCCCCGGGGCCCCCCCTTTTTTTTGGGGAAATGGGGGGGTTTTTTTGGGGGGGAAAATTAACCCGGGGCCCCCCCAAGGGAAAAAAAAATTTTCCGGGCCCCCCGGGGGGGGGGCCCCGGGGGGGGGGGGCCCCCCAAAACCCCCCCCCCCCGGGGGGGGAAGGGGGGGTTTTTGGGGCCCCCTTTTTTTCCCCGGGGGGGTTAAAGGGGTTTTTGGGGGGGGGGGGGGGTTCCCCCCCCTTTTTCCCCCTTCCCCTTTTTGGGGTTCCAAAAACCCCCTTTTTTGGGGTTTTTCCCCCCCCCCAAGGCCTTTTCCCCGGGGGGGGGGCTTTCCCCCCGGGGGGCCCGGGGGCCCCCCCCCCTTGGCCCCCCTTTTTTTCCCCCCCCCCCAACCCTTTTTTTTGGTTTTTTTTCCCGGGGGGGGCCCCCCCCCCTTTTTTTTGGGGGGGGAAAATTTTTCCCCCGGGGGAAAAACCCCCCCCGGGGGGGGGGGGGGGGCCCAAACCCCCCCCCCCCCCCCTTTTTTGGGGGGGGGGAACCTTTTTTTTTTGGGCAAAAACCCTTCCTTTTAAAAACCCCCCGGGGAAAACCCCCCCCAAAACCCCCCCCTTTTTTTACCCCTTTTTCCCCCCCCCCCGGGGTTTGGGGGGTTTTTTAACCCCTTTAATTTTTTTTTGGGGGGCCCCTTTTCCGGGGCCGGCCGGGGGGGAAAGGGGGGTTTTTTCCCCTTTTCCCCCTTTTTTTCCCCCCCCCCTTTTTTAAAAAGGGGGGGTTTTTTTGGGGGACCCCCCCTTTTTCCCCCCCCCGGGGAAGGGAAAAAAAAAAAAGGGGCCGGGGGGGGGGGGGGGTTTTTGGGGGGGTCCCCCCGGGGGGGGGTTTTTTTTTTTTCCCCCTTGGGGAAAAAGGGTTTTTTTCCCCCCCTCCCTTTTTTCCCCCCGGGGGGGGGCCCTTTTGGGGGGGGTTTTTTTTTTTTTTGGGGGGGGGGTTTTTCCCGGGGCCCCCAAAAAAATTTTTTTTGGAAAGGGGTTTTTAAAATTTTTTAAAATTTTCAAAGGGCCCCCGGGGGTTTTTTTGGGGGGGGGGGGGTTTTTTTTTAAAAAAAAAAAAGGGGGGGTTTTTAAAATTCCCCCCCTTTTTGTTTTTGGGGGGGGGGTCCCCCCAAAAAAAAATTTTTAAAGGGGGGAAAACCCGGGCCCGGGGCTTGGGTTTTTTTCCCCCCAAAAGGGCCCCCCTTTGGGGGGGTTTTTTTTTTTTAAAATTTTTTTTCCCCGGGGGCCAAAATTTTCCCTTTTGGGGGGGCCCTTTTGGGGTCTTTAGGGAAGGGTTTTAATTTTTCCCCCCCCCCCCGGGGCTCCCCTTTCCCTTTTTTTTTGGGGGGGGCCCCCCAAAAAAAATGGGGAAAACCCCCCCCCCAAATTTTTTAAAAAACCCAAAAAAACCCCCGGGGCCCCCCGGGGGGGGGGGGTTTAAAAACAAAAAATTTTTTTTTTTTTAAAAGGGGAAAAAACCAATTGCCCCTTTTCCCCCCCTTTTTGGGGGGGGGTTTTTTTAAAAAATTTGGACCCCTTTTGGGGGGCCCCCAAAAAAATTTTTTTAAGGTTTTTTGGTTTTTCCCCCCCCTTTTCCCCACCCAAAGGGGGTTTTCCCCCTTTTTTTTAAAAAAAGGGGGGGCCCCCCGGGGGGGAAAAAAATTTTTTTCCCCCCCCTTTTTTTTAAATTTAAAAAACTTTAAAAATTTTTTCCCCCCCCCCAAAAACCCCCAACTTTTGAAAGCAACTTAGGGGCCTCCTTTACTGTCCAATGAAAATGAGTACGACCAGCCTGAAGCGTAGTCCCCCTCTATGATTCCAGCTTATCCAAAGCTGTGCTTCCCAGTCAGTTTAGTATTAGGAGCCTTTCTATGAGGGAGCTGAATTCTTATTTTTGTCCTGCAGAGACTCAAAGTCTTCACTTCCCCTGACCCCAGTTACGTACTGACTATAAGGGGGTGTTTGCCGCGACCTAGGGTCCGGTAAATCTCTGGTTTTCTCTTCACTATGCTTGTAACAATAGTGATTCTTCGGTCCCCAGTGACTGGTAGCAATGTGCAGGACTCTTCCAAGCCAAACGCACTTTTCCAATAATCTTCCTTCCACTTTGCCCTTCGATTTGCTCAACTCTTAATAGCTAGTTCAGTCTTTCTTCCAGTGGGGCACAGCTCTGACTAGACTAAGGTGAATTAGACCACCTGTACCAGCCTCCACGTTCTGAACTGATGACAGGCTCAAACTGGACACGTCTACTCTGTCCAAGGACAGGAAACTGACTGACTAAAATCACTCCCTTCCACACCCCTGCTGGGTGTGTCAGAAGTGTACATGATGTCATGAAGAGACCTTAACTGTTACCTCTCCACTCATCCTCCTGGTATTGTGTACCGGGCTACACAGATGTTGTGGCAGCTAGATGACGGGTCCCCTACAGGTGGGACTGGTCCCTCAAAGTCTATGGTATTAATGATGTAGGGTGCAAATAAATGAATCAGTCTCACACCATCCAGTGTCTTTCCATACCTTTTACTTGTCAGATGATAAGGCAGGTCCCAGGGAGGCTGGTCGGGTGGAGAATGTGCTTCGAGATAACAGCTGAACAGGTTAGGGGCCTCCTTTACTTCCAATATTATGAGTCCAACTAGCATAGAGCTAAGTTCACTCCGAATACTCCAGCTAACTCCATAGCTGTACTGCCCAGTCAGTTTTGTGATCGGAGCCTTCCTTTGAGAGAGCTGGGTTCCTACTGTTGTCCTGCATCGACTCAAGGTTCCCACTCTCCCTGACCCCTGTTACGTACCGACACTCCAAGGGCTGCTTTCTGCGACCTAAGGTCCAGTAAGACTCTGGTTCTTCTATCACTACGCCTGAAGCTGTAGTGACACTTCGGTCCCCAGTGACCGGTGAAATTGTGCAGGCAATTCTATACCTAAAGCACGTCTCTGTTTCTTCCACTGCGCCCTTCGCCCTGTTCGCGCTTTTAGCATAAGCACTCCACACTTCCTAGAGTAATACAAGGTAATCCTTTCTTGCTTCTTCCTTGGAGCTTGCTGACAGAATCTCAGTATTCTTCTAGTTCAGGAGCACGTCGACTGAACTTCACTGTCCTTGGGACAGGCGACTGAAGTTTCTGCTGCTAACTCTTCTTTCTTCCTTAATGGTCTCTATCTCCTGATTAGGCACAGCTCTGACTAGGCTAAGGTGAATTGGCTCACCCTTACTAGCCTCCACTTTAAGAACTGCTGACAGGATCTGGCTGAACTTCTCCTCCCTCCAAGTTCAGGCTAGACACGCTGACTCACTTCTGTCCAACGACAGGAAACTCACTGACTCCCTCCTCTGTCCGAAGACAGGAAACAGAACCCGACTCTGCTGCATGTCACTAGCTTATATACACTATGGGTGTGTCTAAAGTGTGTGATGGAGTGAATGGATATCGAGCATTAAACTGTTACCTCTCCGCACATCCTCCAGGGTACTGTGTGTGCCTTCACACCAGGGCTACACATCAGTAGGACTCACAAAAGCAAAATCTATCCTACTGCTCCTGTTGGAACATGAATACGTGAATTTTGGCTGTCGACCTCCCTGTGCGAAAACGTCAGTCAGTCCAGCCTGTGTTATGATGTTATGTAGGACCTTACCATCCCTGGTCACTGTCCTGCCTGAAGAGCTGTCACCTGATGTCAGTATGGCATTAAAGTCCCCCGCCATCACCACTGGAAGAGAAGTGAAGAGGTAAGGCTTGATGTCATTAAACAGCTGGATCCTGTCAGTCACCGTCTGTGGCACATAGATGTTAGTAAGCCGGAGTCGCCTACCATGGATAGTGACTTCCAGGACCAGACATCTTCCCATTACCACCTCTGTCATCCTATGCACAGTCACATCATTGGTGTTAAACAGGACAGCAACCCCGGCATAAGGCTCCACAGCAAGCGACCAGAAAGATGGACCGGACCGCCATTCCCTCTCAGCCTCTCTCATAAGCCCCAGAGATGTCAGTCGTGTCTCCTGCAGGAAGATGACATCTGTGTCCAGATATGTGAGATGTTCATACACCGCTTGTCTCGTCCTCCTCGCCTTAATACTATTGACATTACTGGAGGTCAGTGTTAATGAGAACCCCGCCATCACAACACAATATAAAGAAGCAGAGAAACAGCCATCATCATGAGTCAGAGATGTTCTGTCCACCACTGGTGACCTGAGGGTCTACAGATAAGGGCTTCCGCTTTGGCGGGGGATGGTCCTCTATGTCCCTGTCACACTCAGCATCAATTTTCCTCAACTCTTTCTCATAATCGTCATCATTGGACTCAGATAAAACTCCATATTTGCTGGACACGACCATCACACCTGCAGGATTTGAAGCCTTCTTACTCGCACTCTGACCGGTGTCATATTCTGCCTCAGGTTTATGGGAGGACGTGTTCTTTTTATTTCTTTTGTTATGATTAACGCTCCAGTCATCAGATACTGACAGTGATGCTGAAGGGAGGGCTACCTGAGGCTTCTGGACCTGAGGGACGACCTCCATGTTCCCTTCTGCACCCTCCTGCTCTGGTGTTATATGAGTGGACTCCTGGTGGGCATCTGTACTGGTCAGCATCTCTCCTGACATTGAATCCTCCTCCCCATGTTCCCCTACCACCACATCCTCATCAGGGAAGACTCTGCAGATGTTGTGCCAGGCGTCTGGACAGTCCCTGTGAGCGTGGCCCATCTGACCACAGAGGTTGCACCTGACGTCCCGGCAGTCTGCAGCAACATGGCCGATTGCCCCACACAGACTGCACTTCACCACAGTACAAGTGTTAGCCAGATGACCTTTGCCACCACATTTGAAGCACTTTCTGGGCTGCCCGGGATAATAACATCTTCCCTTCTCCCTCCCAATGAAGAAGGAGTTGGGTAAGTGGGCAATGATGTTATTATACTGCTGCAGTTTCACTAAAGCTTTCCACCCCATAGTCCAGATACCGTCCTCATTTCTGACCTTGGTGAGTCCAGAGACAAGGTCACAGTGTCTCCGGAGCCACACCTCGATGTCCTGCGGGGGAACGGCCTCATTCCAGAAGGTGACATTTACTGTGACCGTGTCCGGCCTGCAGATAGGAACCATCATAAACTTATTCCAGCCCTCAGCATCCCTGAACTTGGGGTAATTGGCCCAGAATCTGTCCAGGTCAGACATGAGCTTGAAGCTGACCTCATAGCCCTGCCTGTCCTGAAGATTAGACACCGCCAGTATCTCATTTACCTCAAACCACATCTGGCCGCATAGCAGCTCTCTCACCACATACCTGCGTTGTGGCAGATCCTCCTTGGCACCTAAGTATTTAAACCGCACCACATTAATGCGCTTGAATGTCTGGCCGGTATACCTGGCGCTGGAAGTGAAGGATGGGGCGCCGCGGCTCCAGGCATTCCTGGGGGGCACCTACCGGGTCACACTGGGCCGACTGACAGGGAGAGGGCCTGCAGCAGGGGGGCTGTCACACCTTGTGGACTAGATGGTAAAGGGGGATAGTCACACATATCATGCACATTATCATTAGCAGCATCATCAGACAGTGTCACGTCAATTACAGAATCTGAAACTCCTCCAACCCCTGACCCATGGGCACAGCATCACCAGCCACAGTCTGTGCCCCAGCCTCATCAGCACAAACAGTCCCCCATATACTGTCCTGCTCCTGTGTGGGGCATTCTGGGACCTGTGGTGCCTCTGCTGGAGTCTGAAATGTATGTTCTTGTTCACACTCAGCTGCCTCAGCCTCTCAGCACAAACAGTCTCACATATACTGTCCTGCTCCTGTGTGGGGCACTCTGGGACCTGTGATGCCTCTGCTGGAGTCTGAAGTGTATGCTCCTGTTCACACTTCGCTGCTTGCTGCTGCAGTTGTTTTCCCTCCTGGAAGCAGAAGTGGGCAGCCTGTAACACTGGCCGTGTCCGCTGCTGGGGGTCCCGTCCTGAACATCAGGGGTCCTGGTCTCTACAGCACAGCCCTGCTAATAGGAGGCGAACCGCTCCCGGTTCCTGTAGGTCTCTGCCAGGGGCCCCATGCCCTCCATCACAGACTCAATGTCCTGCACAACACTAGCCAGCTGTACACCCAGTGTGTTCAGTCTCAGGTCATATGCATCATTACAGGCAGGATTAGTGGTCTTTAGGGTATAGATGAAATCTACTTCCATTTGCAGCGCTTTTTTTTGCTGCTGTAACTCACCCAGTTTTCTGACCAGTCCCGGTATCTCATCCGCTAGCTGCAGCTCGGGTGCACGCGCCGGCTCCACAGCTTTAGTCTTGACCACGGGTACAGGGCTTTTGAACACAGTCCTGTGCGGTTCCACCACGGATGGTTTTGTGGCTCCTTGACTGGACGCAGGCTCCGCAGCAGGTTTATCGTTGCCACCTGACTGCGACCGTGTGCGTCCTGACCGCGCCACACTGCCATGCTGTTGTAAGTTCTCCTGGATGGTTTCTCTTTCCAAAGACGTCCGTGTGGAGCCCAGCTCACTCAGTTCCACAAATCCTAGAAGGGTGCATGAAGGATTGAACCACTAGAGGTCTCACTATGCATACACACACCTTCACCCGTCCCCTAAGACCACCAGAGGGAGCCTGATAGGAATATAAACGAGGGTGAAGACAGGAAGAGAGTTTAGTTGAGTTCTGCTCAGTGCAGTAGTGTGCAGTACAGTGCAGAGAAGAGTCTGAAGTTAGTTAGTCTGCAGAGCAGAGTTCAGCCTGCAGAGCAGAGTGGAGTTTGCAGTGAGAGACTCAATAGCTCAAGATAGAGAGCTAGGATCATTCCGACGCTCTGAGAGCGGCAGAAGAGGCAGCCCACCAACTGCCAGTGTGTATGATCTGTGAGGGCCCGAGGAGCCGAAAGGCAAGAGGCGAGAGTAGAAGAAGGGGCAGAGGAGCCTTAACCAGCTCACCCCAGCAAGTATAAACCGGACAACGGGTCCGAGCCTACAGGGATCTCCATGACCCAGTAGGAGAACACCGGAATTCCTGGAGGACTACAAGTCCCAGGAGCACCACAGAGCTGATACGTAACAGGGCCAAGAGGACGGAGTTCAGGAAAGCGGGCCCTGCAAGCAGGGACTGTGTACTTCAAGAGAAGGTCCAACCACAAGGTCAGCCAGGTGCAGGACAGAGATTAAGTTAGGCCCAGCACTTCATTACAGAAAGACAAGGAATAAGGAGGCCATATACCTATTCAGTGGGAGAATCTGGATGTGCACCCTTCACCCTATCGTGCTCCGGGATGTACCTGCAACATCTTCAGTAAAGGTACCAAAGTGACTTGTGTGTGTGTGTTCACCTTCTTGTCCCTACCCTGCCGGGTTCCCCTCCGTCCTGCATCCCTACTCATCTACCTGCCCTGGAAGGACACAGCCTCACCTGTAGGAGGCCTAACATCTAGCTGCACAACACCATCCCTTCCAGAGGACCTGCACAGCAGCGCTGGTCACCCTGACCAGGTACTACAGGTGGCATCACAAATCATCATACAAACATTTATTCCCCTGTAAATATCCCCCTTTTAAGGTGAGCGCCCAGGGTCACGGACCGAGCTGTGCTGCCGTGACATCCCCAATAGAAGTTAATAGGCTCGGATCCGAATACCCAACGGTTCTGGTGGGCGGCTCATCCGTCTCTGCCTGGGAGCAGGAGAGGTGATCTGCACAGCTGGGGCTGATCTCACCTGTGCACCTGGCAGGAGCTGCTGCTGACTGGGGAGTTACCTGACTTCACATTGTGCTGTAACCCATCACTGACCGACACTTTTTCTTCTTGCTACTTTGCTGGGCTTGGAGCTGGTTTTCCTCCCAAAACTTTACTGACAGCTTTTTCCTCCTTCACAGAACTGCTGCAGCTTTGGCTCGCTGCATTCACTGGTCTGACAGTGGCTCTGGGATTAACATTCCCATTAGGAGAGGCCTGGGAGGCTTGTCCCAGTGTAGGCCGGGAAGCCTGGGCCTTGCCTGGGGAGCTTCCCCGCCCAGGGTGAGGAGATCCACAAAACACAACCTCACAGCTGGGAGGCAGTATTATAGTAGTTATAATCTTGTACATAGCGGCAGTATTATAGTAGTTATATTCTTGTACATAGGAGCAGTATTATAGTAGTTATATTCTTCTTTATAGGGGCAGTATTATAGTAGTTATATTCCTGTACATAGGGGCAGTACTATAGTAGTCATATTCTTGTATATAGGAGCAGTATTATAGTAGTTATATTCTTTTATATATAGGAGCAGTATTATAGTAGTTATATTCTTGTATATAGGAGCAGTATGATAGTAGTTATATTCTTGTATAGAGGAGCAGTATGATAGTAGTTATATTCTTGTATAGAGGGGCAGTATTATAGTAGTTATATTCTTGTATATAGGTGGCAGTATTATAGTAGTTATATTCTTGTACATAAGAGCAGTATTAGAGTAGTTATATTCTTGTACATAGGGGCAGTGTTATGGTAGTTATATTCTTGTATATAGGAGCAGTATTATAGTAGTTATATTCTTGTACATAGGGGCAGTATTATAGTAGTTATATTCTTGTACATAGGAGCAGCATTATAGTAGTTATATTCTTGTACATAGGGGCAGTTGTTATGATTTGGTAGCTGAGGAGAGCAGGCAAAAACGGCAATACACCAGAGAGGTTGGAATCTACTGGATTGCGGTACCCTGACTAACCACCACAACTAAAGGCAGCCGTGGAGCGTTCCTAAGTTGGTCCTAGACGCCTCGTCACAGCCTGAGAGGTTAACTACACCTAAAGATAGAAAGAGGAAAGCTATCTGCCCCGGAGCAGATCCCCAAAGAACATAGGAAGCCCCCAAACATGTAATGGCGGTTAGACAAGAGGAAATACAGACACAGACAGAAAATAGTATGAGCAAACTTTGGGGCCCAATCTTCCTAGAAAGAAAAGGATAGGAAGGACACTTACTGCAATCCAAAAAACCCTAAAAAATACCAACTCTACTAATTGCAAAAACACCTGAGATCACACGACCTCTACCACCTAAATTAGTTCTCTGGTGTAACAAAACTAAGCCGCAGCCACTGAAAAAACTGGAAAAGGCAAATGAACAAATAACAGTGGCTCAGATAAACTGAGAGGAGCACAAGCCCCTGGAGGGGACCTGGCTGACCTCCACAGAAGTGCAGAGAACAATGCAAAAAGCAAGCACAAAAATAAAAGCAGAAAATATCTTATCTGATAGCAGAAGATGCAGGCAAGACCCAGCAAGCTTCCAAGTGAACCAGGAACCACAGTTGAGACAAGAACAATTGATCACCGGCAACCCTGATGGGAGGGAACCTCCCTTATATAAGACCAGTCTGTAACTCCTGATTGCCAATCTTCACAATCTTCATTGAATGGTTCAGTACTGTTTGTAACCACCAAAGGGAGCTTCTGCTCAGAATTCATTTCTAACACATTCACAACAGTACCCCCCCTTGAGGAGGGGTCACTGAGCCCTCATTTGGGCAACCAGGTCGGTCAGGATGAGCTCTGTGATACGCACGGATCAGTCTCCTAGCATGGATGTCCGAAGCAAACACCCAAGAATTGTCCTCCTGACTATAACCTCTCCACTTAACCAAATACTGGAGTTTCCGTCTAGAAAAACGAGAATCCAATATTTTCTCAACCACATACTCCAGATTGCCCTCAACCAAAACAGGGTCAGGATGCGCAGCCATAGGAACCACTGGCTCGACAAACCTCTTCAATAAGGACTTGTGGAACACGTTATGGATCTTAAATGTCCCTGGAAGAAGCAAACGAAAAGAAACAGGATTAATAATCTCCATGATCTTATAAGGTCCAATGAACCTAGGCTTAAATTTAGGAGATGCACTCTCATAGGGATATTTCTTAATGACAACCAGACCAAGTCCCCCACTTCAAACCGAGGACCATCAATCCTATGCCGGTTGGCAAACCGCTGGGCCTCTCCTGAGAGAGGGACAACCTCTCCACTACCTGGTCCCAAATCTGCTGCATACGCTCCACAATAGAGTCAACACCTGGACAGACAGAAGCCTCCGTCTGTCCCGAAGAAAATCGAGGGTGAAACCCAAAAATTGCAGAAAAATGGAGACATCAAAGTGGCAGAGCTAGCCCTATTATTAAGAGCAAACTCAGCCAAAGGCAAAAAAGAGACCCAGTCATCTTGATCAGCAGACACAAAGCATTTCAGATAAGTCTCCAATGTCTGGTTTGTTCTCTCAGTTTGTCCATTGGTCTGAGGATGAAAAGCCGAGGAGAAAGACAATTGAACACCAAGTTTAGAACAAAAAGTCCTCCAAAATCTGGAAACAAACTGGACTCTTCTGTCAGACACAATGTTCTCAGGAATGCCGTGTAACCGAACCACGTGCTGAAGGAACAAAGGCACCAATTCGGAGGAGGAAGGCAACTTAGGTAATGGCACAAGATGTATCATTTTGGAAAACCTATCACAAATCACCCAGATAATGGTCATTCTCTGAGAAACAGGGAGGTCGGAAATGAAATCCATAGAGATATGGGTCCATGGTCTCTTGGGCACAGGCAATGGCATCAACAAACCACTAGAGCGAGAGCAAGGCTTGGAGCGAGAGCAAGTCCCGCAGGACTGCACAAATTCCCTGACGTCACGAGACAAAGTAGGCCACCAAAAGGACCGACTAACCAAGTCTCTGGTACCAAAAATTCCGGGATGACCGGCCAACGCGGAACAATGAATCTCAGACATCACACTCTTCTTCCACCGGTCCGGGACAAACAATTTCCCAATAGGGAAGCGCTCGGGTTTATCCTCCTGACACCCTTCCAGAGCCAGTCTCAAATTGGGCGAGATGGCGGAAAGAACTACACCCTCTTTCAAAATAACAGCAGGATCAGATAACTCAGGAGAGTCGCAAGGAAACTCCTCGAAAGGGCATCCGTCTTAACATTCTTAGTGCCAGGAAGAAAGGAAACCACAAAATTAAAACGTGTGAAAAACAAGGCCCACCTGGCCTGTCTAGGATTAAGTCGCTTGGCTGATTCCAGATAAACCAGATTCTTATGGTCCGTGAGGACCACCACCTGATGTTTGGCTCCCTCCAGCCAATGTCTCCACTCTTCAAAAGCCCACTTCATGGCCAACAACTCCTGATTACCCACATCATAATTACGTTCAGTTGGAGAAAATTTTCGAGAGAAAAAGGCACAAGGGTTACTTTTAGAGGTCTCTGGATCTCTTTGGGACAAAATGGCACCTGCCCCAATTTCAGAGGCATCAACCTCCACCTGAAATGGCAGAGAAACATCAGGCTGCCGTAGAACAGAAGCAGAAGTGAATCTCTGCTTAAGTTCCTGAAACGCAGAGACTGCCTCAGGAGGCCAATTCACCACATCAGAACCCTTTTTGGTCAAATCAGTCAATGGTTTAACAATAACAGAGAAATTACCAATAAATTTATGATAAAAATTGGCAAAACCCAAGAATCTCTGAAGAGCCTTTAATGAAGTAGGTTGGACCCAATCACAGATGGCCTGAACCTTGACCGGGTCCATTTCAATAACAGATGGGGACAAAATGAATCCCAGAAATGAGATCCTCTGTATGCCAAAAAGACACTTTGATCCCTTCACATACAGAGCATTCTCTCTCAAAATTTGGAACACAGTCCGAACATGTTTCACATGAGAGTCCCAGTCATTGGAAAAAATCAAGAAATCATCCAAATAAACAATCAGAAATTTATCCACAAAATCCCTGAAAATGTCATTCATGAAGGACTGGAAGACGGAAGGAGCATTAGTGAGCCCAAAGGGCATCACTAGGTACTCAAAATGCCCCTCTGGGGTATTAAATGCCGTCTTCCATTCATCCCCGTGCTTAATGCGAATAAGGTTATACGCCCCCCTGAGGTCAAGCTTGGTAAACCAAGTAGCACTTTTCACCCTGGAAAACAGGTCAGAAATCAAGGGTAACGGATATTGATATTTCACAGTGATATTGTTCAAGAGACGATAATCAATACACGGCCTTAATGAACCATCCTTTTTGGCCACAAAGAAAAAACCGGCACCCAAGGGTGAAGAGGATGGTCTGATATGACCCTTCTCCAATGACTCCTTGATATAAGACCGCATAGCGTCATGTTCAGGTACAGACAAGTTAAAAAGGCGACCTTTAGGGAATTTACTACCAGGCACTAATTCAATAGCGCAGTCGTAGCTTCTATGGGGGGGCAAGGATGCAGATTTACTTTCGCTAAACACATCAGAAAAATCAGTCAAAAAGTCAGGAACATCCTGAGCCTGGGGAGAGCAGAAAAAACAGGAGTGTTGGCATTAACACATTGGCAGCCCCAACTGGTTACAGACAAGATTTCCAATCCAAAACAGGATTATGAGACTGTAACCAAGGGAAACCTAGTACAATAATGTCATGCAGATTATACAGCACCAAAAATTTGCAACTCTCCTGATGATCAGGTTCAACCCTCATTATCACCTGAGTAGAGAACTGGGGTTTATTCTCAGCCAAAGGGGTAGAATCAATCCCCAGTAGGGGAATAGACTTCCGTAGGGGTATCAAGGGAAACCCACAACGTTTAGCAAAATCAAAATCCATCAGGTTAATAGCTGCTCCCGAATCAACAAAATCCTGAGCAGAAAATGTGGACAGGGAGCAAATCAGGGTAACAGTCAACAGAAATTTAGTCTGAACACTACCCAAGACAACTGAGCGTGCAAAACGTCTTGCCCACTTAGGGCAGACTGAAATAGCATGAGAGGCGTCACCACAGTAGAAACATAACCCATTGCATTTTCGAAACTCATGACGCTGTGCCCCAGAAGCCACTCTATCACACTGCATGGGTTCAGAAGTTGGTTCACAAGGCAACACTATTCCACGCATACCTCTACGCTCACGCAAACGTCTGTCAATTTGAATCGCTAATGACATAGAATCATTGAGACCAGAGGGAGCAGGGAAACCCACCATAACATCTTTTACAATCTCTGACAGACCCTTCCGAAAAAGGGTTGCCAAAGCATCATCATTCCATTTGGTCAGGACTGCCCACTTTCGGAATTTCTGACAGTATAACTCAGCGTCCTCAAGCCCCTGATTTAAAGCCAACAAGGTTTTTTCAGCTTGATCAGTGACATTAGGTTCATCGTACAATAACCCCAGAGCCAGAAAAAATGCATCAACATTACTCAAAACAGGGTCCCCAGGTGTCAGGGAAAAAGCCCAATCCTGAGGATCGCCGCGCAGGAGAGAGATGACAATTTGAACCTGCTGTGCTGCGTTCCCTGAGGACTTAGGTTTTAAGGCAAAAAACAACTTACAGTTATTTTTGAAATTCAGAAATTTAGCTCGATCCCCCAAAAACAAATCTGGCATGGGGATCCTAGGTTCCACAACTGGCAACCCTGCAAGATAGGTAGCATTACTCCAAACTTCAGTGGCAAGCGATCCACATGGCCAGACAACTGTGCAAACTCCATTGAGAGAAAAAAAAATCCTCAGCACCCAGAGAAAAAGAGAGAAAAAAAATGCAACAAACAGAGAAAAAAAAAAATCTCTGACAACTCTTTTTTTTTTACACTATTTTTCCCTTCTGTGAGCACCATATAATTTTCAGTTAGGCTGGTGATACTGTTATGATTTGGTAGCTGAGGAGAGCAGGCAAAAATGGCAATACACCAGAGAGGTTGGAATCTACTGGATTGCAGTACCTTGACTAACCACCACAACTAAAGGCAGCCGTGGAGTGTTCCTAAGTTGGTCCTAGACGCCTCGTCACAGCCTGAGAGGTTAACTACACCTAAAGATAGAAAGAGGAAAGCTAACTGCCCCGGAGCAGATCCCCAAAGAACATAGGAAGCCCTCAAACATGTAATGGCGGTTAGACAAGAGGAAATACAGACACAGACAGAAAATAGTATGAGCAAACTTTGGGGCCCAATCTTCCTAGAAAGAAAAGGATAGGAAGGACACTTACTGCAATCCAAAAAACCCTAAAAAATACC
This sequence comes from Oophaga sylvatica, assembly GCA_033576555.1. NCBI lineage: Eukaryota > Metazoa > Chordata > Amphibia > Anura > Dendrobatidae > Oophaga > Oophaga sylvatica. The sequence continues at coordinate 12,941 of JARQOD010006714.1, read as the reverse complement.
AACTCTACTAATTGCAAAAACACCTGAGATCACACGACCTCTACCACCTAAATTAGTTCTCTGGTGTAACAAAACTAAGCCGCAGCCACTGAAAAAACTGGAAAAGGCAAATGAACAAATAACAGTGGCTCAGATAAACTGAGAGGAGCACAAGCCCCCGGAGGGGACCTGGCTGACCTCCACAGAAGTGCAGGGAACTATGCAAAAAGCAAGCACAAAAATAAAAGCAGAAAATATCTTATCTGATAGCAGAAGATGCAGGCAAGACCCAGCAAGCTTTCAAGTGAACCAGGAACCACAGTTGAGACAAGAACAATTGATCACCGGCAACCCTGATGGGAGGGAACCTCCCTTATATAATACCAGTCTGTAACTCCTGATTGCCAATCTTCACAATCTTCATTGAATGGTTCAGTACTGTTTGTAACCACCAGAGGGAGCTTCTGCTCAGAATTCATTTCTAACACATTCACAACAGGCAGTATTATAGTAGTTATATTCTTGTACATAGGAGCAGTATTATAGTAGTTATATTCTTGTACATAGGAGCATTATTATAGTAGTTATATTCTTGTACATAGGAGCAGTATTATAGTAGTTATATTCTTGTATATAGGTGGCAGTATTATAGTAGTTATATTCTTGCATATAGGGGTAGTATTATAGTAGTTATATTCTTGTACATAGGGGCAGTATTATCGTAGTTATGTTCCTGTACATAGGGGCAGTATTATAGTAGTTATATTCTTGTACATAGGGCAGTATTATAGCATTATATTCTTGTACATAGGAGCAGTATTATAGTAGTTATATTCCTGTACATAAGGGCAGTATTATAGCACTAATATTCTTGTACATAGGGGCAGTATTATAGTAGTTATTTCTTGTAATAGGGGCAGTATTATAGTAGTTATATTCCTGTACATAAGGGCAGTATTATAGCACTTATATTCTTGTACATAGGGCAGTATTATAGTAGTTATATTCTTGTATATAGGGCAGTCTTATAGTATTATATTCTTGCACATAGGGGCAGTATTATAGTAGTTATATTCTTGTACATAGGAGCAGTATTATAGTAGTTATATTCTTGTACATAGGGCAGTATTATAGTAGTTATATTCTTGTACATAAGGGCAGTATTATAGTGATTATATTCTTGTAATAGGAGGCAGTATTATAGTAGTTATATTCTTGTACATAGGGGCAGTATTATAGTAGTTATATTCTTGTACTTGGGCAGTATTATAGCAGTTATATTCTTGTACATAGGAGCAGTATTATAGCAGTTATATTCTTGTACATAGGAGCAGTATTATAGTAGTTATATTCTTGTACATAGGGGCAGTATTATAGTAGTTATATTCTTGTACATAGGGTAGTATTATAGTAGTTATATTCTTGTAGATAGGGGCAGTATTATAGTAGTTATATTCTTGTACATAGGAGCAGTATTATAGTAGCTATATTCTTGTAGATAGGAGCAGTATTATAGTAGTTATATTCTTGTACATAGGAGCAGTATTACAGAGTTATATTCTTGTACATAGGAGCAGTATTATAGTAGTTATATTCTTGTACATAGGAGCAGTATTATAGTAGTTATATTCTTGTACATAGGAGCAGTATTATAGTAGTTATATTCTTGTACATAGGGAGCAGTATTAAGTAGTATATTCTTGTACATAGGAGCAGTATTATAGTAGTTATATTCTTGTACATAGGAGCAGTATTATAGTAGTTATATTCTCATACATAGGGGCAGTATTATAGTAGTTATATTCTTGTACATAGGGCAGTATTATAGTAGTTATATTCTTGTACAAAAGGGCAGTATTATAGTAGTTATATTCTTGTACATAGGGGCAGTATTATAGTAGTTATATTCTTGTACATAGGAGCAGTATTATAGTAGTTATATTCTTGTACATAGGGGCAGTATTATAGTAGTTATATTCTTGTACATAGGAGCAGTATTATAGTAGTTATATTCTTGTACATAGGGCAGTATTATAGTAGTTATATTCTTGTACATAGGGGCAGTATTATAGTAGTTATATTCTTGTACATAGGGGCAGTATTATAGTAGTTATATTCTTGTACATGGGGCAGTATTATAGTAGCTATATTCTTGTACATGGGGCAGTATTATAGTATTTATATTTTTGTACATAGGGGGCAGCATTATAGTAGTTATATTCTTGTACATAGGAGCAGTATTATAGTAGTTATATTCTTGTACATAGGGGCAGTATTATAGTAGTTATATTCTTGTACATAGGAGCAGTATTATAGTAGTTATATTCTTGTACATGGCAGTATTATAGTAGTTATATTCTTGTACATAGGAGCAGTATTATAGTAGTTATATTCTTGTACATAGGGCAGTATTATAGTAGTTATATTCTTGTACATAGGGACAGTATTATAGTAGTTATATTCTTGTACATAGGAGCAGTATTATAGTAGTTATATTCTTGTACATAGGGGCAGGTTATAGTCGCTTTATTCTTGTACATAGGGGCAGTATTATAGTAGTTATATTCTTGTACATAGGGGCAATTTTTATTGTAAAAACCAAACAAATACAAATATACTGACATTCCTCCAGTAATACAAAACTAAATTCACTTGGATTGTACATACATATTACATATCCGGATTATACATATAAAATTATCTTAAAGAGTCCATACACCTGGTTGGAGGAAAAAAAAACAACAAAAAAAAAAAAACATCATATTTCAACCCAGTGACACATCCTTCCATAACTTAACATTTCCTAATTTTCCTAATGATTTTATCTATCTGGGCTCGGACATTATGTGGTTGACAGCGTCACAGATCTGAGTCGGAGTTATTCTGGTCACCGCCGGTCTCCATTTCAGACTCTACCCGAGAGCCCTCAGGTAATGGCTTCCGCTTGGGCGGAGGACAGTCCTCTACGTCCCTATCAAACTCTGCGTCAATTCTTCTAAGGTCATCCTCAAAATCACCGTCAGACTCAGACAGAACACCAAACCTATTAGATAAGTCCATTACACCTGCAGAACTCTGGACCTTCTTCCTGGCTCCTTGGCCAGTGTCATACTCCTTCTCAGGTTTACGGGAGGTCTTGTCCTTTTTCTTCCTTTTAGTCTGAGACACAGATGGTAGCACTGAAATAATGCCTCCCTGTGACTGCTGCCCCTGAGATACAACCTCCATACTTCCCTGTGCACCCTCTGAACCCTGCTGCTCTGGTGTCACCTGAGTAGACCCCTGGTGGGCCTCCGGTCTGGCCAGTATTTCCCCTGACAGTAAAGCTGCCTCCTCTAGAATCTCTGCCCCTGCCACCAAATCCTCATCAGGATAGTCCTTACAGATATTGTGCCAGGCGTCAGGACAGTCCCTGTGAGGGTGACCGATCTTCCCACAGAGGTTGCACCTGATGTTCTGGCAGTCTGCAGCCACATGGCCGACCTCCCCACACAGGTTGCACTTCACCACAGTACAGATATTTGCCAGGTGACCGGCCTTGCCACATTTGAAGCACTTACGAGGCTGCCCAGGATAGAAACACACACCCCTCTCCCTCCCAATAAAGAAGGAGTTGGGTAAGTGGGCAGTGATATTATCGCACTGGCGCAGTTTCACCAAAACCCTCCACCCTCCCGTCCAGATACCATCATTGTCTCTGCTTTTGGTGAGGTCAGAGACCAGGTCACAATGCCTCCGGAGCCACACCACAATGTCCTGCGGGGGAACAGACTCATTCCAGAAGATGAGATTTACCGTAACGGTATCTGGCTTAGAGATAGGAATAAAGCTGAACTTACTCCAGCCCTCAGTGTCTCTAAACTTTGGGAAATTAGACCAGAACCTGTCCAGGTCACTCATGAGCTTAAAGCTGACGTCATAGCCCTGCCTGTCTGGAAGATTAATCACCGCCAAGATGCTGACTGGCGCAAACCCCATCTGGCGACACAAGAGCTCCCTGACCACAAACCTTCTATCTGGCAGATCCTCCTTGGCACCTCTGTGCCGGAAACGCACGACGTTTCTCCGTTTAAACGCCTGGCCGGTATAATTGGCACAGAGGTGAAGGACGGAGCACCACGACTCCAGGCATTACTGGGGGGAACCTGCGGGGTCACAGTAGGCTGACTGACGGGGTGAGGGTCTGCAGCAGGGGGGGCTTCTACACCTTGTGTGCTCGGAATTAAAGGGGGGAAATCACAGACATTGTCATGTACATTATCATCAACATCAATGTCACTATCAGACTGCGCAGCGTCCAGCAAAGATACTGTGCTCCCCCAAACCTCCGACCCCTCAGATACAGCGCGGTTATCCCCAGCATCAGAGCCCTGCTGGGCACCATCAGGAACTACCGGCACATGTCCACTGCCCAACTGTGGTGCATGGCATTCTGAGACTTGTAGTCCCTCTGCTGAAAAATGTCCATGCTGCTGCTTGGAATCTGCTGCAGGCGGCTGTACTGGGCATTCTGCGACTTGTTGTACCTCTACTGGAATGTGCCCTTCATGCTGCTGCTTGGAATCTGCTGCAGGCTGTTGTGCTGGGCATTCTGTGACTTGTTGTACCTCTGCTGGAATCTGCACTACATGCTTCTGCTTTGGATCTGCTGCAGGCAGTTTTGCTGGGCATTCTGAAACTTGTGGTACGTCTGCTGGGGTCTGTACTACAGGCTGCTGCTGGTGCGGCATTTGCCCCTTTTGGAAGCAGAAACTTGCAGGCTGCAGCACTGGCCGCACCTGCTTCTGGGGTCCACCTGGGACAATGTCTGACCTGGAACCTGCAGAGTTCTGCTTCTGTGACTTAAACAGTTCCTGGTTCCTATAAGTCTCTGCCAGGGGCCCCATCCTCTCTAGGACGCAGTCCATGTCCCTCACCACTTTTGCCAGCAATACACCCAGTGTGTTCAGAGTCTCATCATAAAAATCATGACTCCCGGTGTGTCGACCCGCCACCACAATTGTGGATTACCAGGGCAATGGGGTACTCAGAGCCGAGCCCATGGAAGTCTATGGGGTTTGTCACAGGTAGCGGTGGCTCGGTCTGTGGCCCTAGCGGTCTGGCGTATGTTGGGGGGGATATTTACAGGGGATAGATTTATATACAGTTCGTGACGCCACCTGTAGTCTTCTGGTAATTTATACCAGCGCTGCTGTAGAGCTCTGAGGGGATGGTGATGCAGCTAGATGTCAGGTCCCCTACAGGTAGGACTCTTCCCTCAGGTCGATGGTTAAGGCAGGGTTGTGCAGGCATGCAAGTAAATAACTCAGTCTCACACGGTCAGCGTCTTTCCATACCTTTACTTGTAAGATGTTCAGGCAGGTCCCAGGGAGGCTGATCCAAGGAGAGTGTATTTTGAGACAGCAGCTGGACAAGTTAGGGGCCTCCTTTACTTTCAACACGATGAGTACAACCAGCCTGAAGCGTAGTTCCCTCAATAACTCCAGCTAATCCATAGCTGTACTGCCCAGTCAGTTTTGTGGTAGGAGCCTTCCTGTGAGAGAGCTGAATTCCTATCTTGCTGATCAGGCTCAAAGTCTTCACTCCCCCTGACCCCAGTTACGTACTGACTATTTGGGGCTGTTTGCCGCGACCTAAGGTCCGGTAAATCTTGGTTTTCTTACCACTATGCTTGAAGCTAATAGTGATCCTTCGGTCCCCAGTGACCGGTTACAATGTGCAGGACTTCTTCAATCCAAAAGCACTTTTCAAATAATCTTTTCCACTGTGCCTTTCGCCTTGTCCTCGCTGGTAGCATAAACACTCACACTTGCAAAAAGTCATGTAATCACTCCCTTCTCTTCCTTTAGAGTTAGTTCCAGATTCTCAGTTATCCACTAGGCAGGAGCACGTCTCTGAACCTTTCACTGTCCTTGAGACAGGTGACTGAAGTATTTCTGCACTAAGCTCTTCTTTCTTTGTCAGTGTCTTCAAGTGAGGCACAGCTCTGACCAGGCTGAGGTGAACTAGCCCACCCGCACCAGCCTCCACTTTCTGAACTGATGAAGAACCAGGCTGGACTGCTTCCTCCCTCCTAGTCCCAGCTAGACTCCACACGTCTGCTCCGTCCGAAGACAGGAAACTGACTACTCTAAAATCACTCAACCAATATACACCCTGACCACTCCCTAACAAGTAACTACACTACCCTAAGGGTGTGTCTAGTGTATGTTGAGTGAATGGGTATTGAGCATTAAACTGCTGTCTCGCCACACACTCTCCAGGGTACTGCGTGTGCCTAACACCAGGGCTACACATTCCCCCATGGTAAAAGACAGCACTCCCGGGCTGTAAAATACAAAGAGACATTTTGTTTATGCATGAAAACATCAACATTAAACATTAATTCGTCCCATCCGGGAGGTGAGGATATCTTAAACGTTGCAAAACAAAAACATTATATAGAAAAATACAAAAGTATTAAGGCATCAAAACATTCAATAAATACACCGTATTCTTGTGAAGGACCCGCACCAAACCTTCAACGTGGGTCCTGGGTGGGCTGCAGGACATCCGAATGCAGACCTCACTCAGTGCCACACCACACGGGTTTTGAATTCAGAGGTAGTTGTGCTGGTTTTATGTAAAACCAAGATAAAGCACCGAAGCGCAACTATATACAAATAAGTTCTGGGCTGGCACAGTCCTCAACCTCAAAGTCCATTGTAAAACAAAGACACAGATATATATATCACATTATAATAATTACTAAAGTGCAAACTTTTTCTCTGTTTACCAGCCGGGCATTCTACTGTTAGAAATATATATATATATGTTATATACGTTATACTCTTCAACTTGTGCAAAAATTTGTAAACATACTTAAACTTTCTACAACTTTACTTTGGTAGACCCCTTATGGATCTCACCGATTCTTCTTTTCTGTTTAATTACTCATTTACTTCAAACACACTTTCCACCCCGGGGGCTGGAAAATGCGATGGTCCCTTGATCCCATTACTAACAAGTCATGCGCTGCTATTAGGGTCTGGGTCGCCACAGTTTCTGTGCGAAACCTCTAGGGGCGCAACGGGTACATTCTCCTCACGAGACACCGATTGCGTTTCAATCACAGTTAACGATATGGACCGTGTCATGGATTGCGATTGAGACTGGGTCGCATGTTGCGATGTAGAGGGGCTTTCCTTTGCGATGAACCTGCAGGGGGCGATGCTGGGGAACAGCCGGATATGCTTGAGCTGGAGACGGGGACGCTGCGGTAGTGGTGAGTTACCTGCGTCTGGGACGGGGTCACGGACGATGGTGACGTTAAGGGCTTTACCATCCCTTCATTCCCCAGTGCCGTGTGTACGGGGACAATGTCTCCTTTTAACTAAGTCCCTCCCGGGATGGCCTTGCGGTAGGGGGATTCTACGTCCCTGCGACTAACAAAGACCCCTGGGTAGAGGCCGGTTCACGGATGAAGCCCACACCCTTCCGGAGCTGGAACTCAGTCAACACCCCTGCCGCCGCGGTTCCCTCAGGGTACCTTTCTCTCTCCGGACACTTCCTTGTCCGCGATCAGCTCTGCATGTTGTCGCTGACGATTCCGCTGAGCTTCCGCTCTTCCTCCTGCTGGCGTTTCTGCTTCTCCTCACGACGCTGCCACTCATATTCCCACTGGGCGGTGTAGGCGACGTTCATCCAGGCGCGCCATCTGTCCCAGCGAGTCTGGTAACGACGGGACAGGGACCCCTCCGGTGTCCCTGTCGGGGACCGATCTTCTGCTGCGGCCTCCTGGCCGGGCGGGCGTTCCGGAACTGGCGGGTACCTCCTCAACCTCCTTCGCCTCCACCGCTTAAACCGGTGGGATCAGGATCGGTACTTTCGGGGGCAGCCTCGGTTGCTCCTTCGCCTTGGGCAGCAGAATCTTCGGTAACTCGAATCGTGGGGGGTCGTTGAGGGGAGAGATCACCGCGTCCCACAGCCTCCGCTGCTCCAGGGTCGCCGGGTCTCTCGATCTCTTCAAATCCAGGTTGGTTCTGGACATCTTCTTCAGGCGTGCATTTTTTTCCTGAATTTCTAGCAAACGCCTGCTGCAGGTGCAGGACCACGATAACTCCGGTGCTGGTGGCAGCTTGGCTGGGGCACGGGGCCTGCCTTCCTCCGCTTCCCTGCTCGGCTGCACACGCCCTGCCTCCAGATGTTCCAGAAGATTCTCTCTCTTCCTCCAGAGACGTTCCGGTCTCTTCCGTGGAGGCGGGTTTTGCGTCCCTCCTCCTCGCAGGGAAGGTGAAGAGGAGGCGGACTCCTTTGCTGTAGGGCAGGATCGCATGTTGTATTTGCACTTTGAGAGGGCAGGCATTTTCTTCGCGCACAGGGGGGTAGACGCCCACGAAGGTACGCCCACCTTCTTTCCAGCGCCTGAGGGCGCGAATATGGCGGACAAGATGGCGATTTTTGGCGCCAAAGTGCAAAGTCCTTTTCACAAAAAACAATTCCATAGGCACACAGGGCCCCAATTTTGCGAGTTTCGCATCCTGTTCGTGACGCCAAAGTTTTTTGTGTCGACCCGCCACCCCAATTGTGGATTACCAGGGCAATGGGGACTCAGGCCGAGCCCATGGAAGTCTATGGGGTTTGTCCAGGTAGCGGTGGCTGGTCTGTGGCCCTAGCGGTTTCTGGCGTATGTTGGGGGGGATATTTACGGGGATAGATTTATATACGTTCGTGACGCCACCTGTAGTCTTCTGGTATTTATACCAGCGCTGCTGTAGGCTCTGAGGGGATGGTGATGCGCTAGATGTCAGGTCCCCTACAGGTAGGACTCTTCCCTCAGGTCGATGGTTAAGGCAGGGTTGTGCAGGCATGCAAGTAAATAACTCAGTCTCACACGGTCAGCGTCTTCCATACTTTACTTGTAAGATGTTCAGGCAGGTCCAGGGAGGCTGATCCAAGGAGAGTGTATTTTGAGACAGGCAGCTGGACAGTTAGGGGCCTCCTTTCTACTTCAACACGATGAGTACAAACCAGCCTGAAGCGTAGTTCCCTCAATAACTCCAGCTAATCCATAGCTGTTACTGCCCAGTCAGTTTTGTGGTAGGAGCCTTCCTGTGAGAGAGTGAATTCCTATCTTGCTGATCAGGCTCAAAGTCTTCATCCCCCTGACCCCAGTTACGTATGACTATTTGGGGCTGTTGTGCACGACCTAGGTCCGGTGTAAATCTCTGGTTTTCTTACCACTATGCTTGAAGCTAATAGTGATCCTTGGTCCCAGTGACCGGTTACAATGTGCAGGACTTCTCAATCCAAAGCACTTTTCAAATAATCTTTTCCACTGTGCCTTTCGCCTTGTCCTCGCTGGTAGCATAAAATCACCACACTTGCAAAAAGTCATGTATCACTCCCTTCTTCTCTTCATTAGAGTTAGTTCCAGATTCTCAGTTATCCACTAGGCAGAGCACGTCTCTGAACCTTTCACTGTCCTTGAGACAGGTGATGAAGTATTTCTGCACTAGCTCTTCTTTCTTTGTCAGTGTCTTCAAGTGAGGCACAGCTCTGACCAGGCTGAGGTGAACTAGCCCACCCGCACCAGCCTCCACTTTTGAAATGTGAAGAACCAGGCTGGACTGCTTCCTCCCTCCTAGTCCCAGCTAGACTCCACACGTCTGCTCCGTCGAAGACAGGAAAAATGACTACTCTAAAATCACTCAACAATATACACCCTGACCACTCCCTAACAAGTAACTACACTACCCTAAGGGTGTGTCTAGTGTTTGTTGAGTGAATGGGTATTGAGCAATTAAACTGCTGTCTCGCCCACACACCTCCAGGGTTACTGCGTGTGACTAACACCAGGGCTACACACGGGATTTAATAGCCTTTAGTTTAGCAAGTGTCTATCTGCATCTGTAGTGTGTAGCATCGGCGTCCCGGCCCTCTGCCAGGCAAGGGACGTCGTTCCCCTTTCCAGCGCTCTGCTCCTCAGCGCCCCCAGCGTCCTCAGCGCCCCAGCGTCCTCAGCACCCCAGCATCCTCGGTGTCCTCTTTCCGCCCTGCTGGGCCCGCGCGCTCCTTCCCTGCTGCTGGACTTTAGGGGCGCGCGCCCGCACCCTCCCCGCTCTTAAAGGAGCCGCGCGCATTTTCAAATTAGTCTCCAGCCAATGCCGGAGGAATCCACCCTATATTAGGGCTTCCTCCTTAATGGGGTGCCCGAGCAATGTTGTTGTTGCAACTGTATTACTCTGCTTCAGCCCTCAGCTCCTGTTTCCAGTTGCCTGCCTGTTACCCGTCTGTTTGCTGTCTGCCATCTGACTGCAGCCCTCCCGGAGGTTTCGGACATCACCTGCAGTGATCCCGGCGATTACAGAGACTCTTGCTGCTCCACTTGGGAGCGATCATCTGCCATCCGACTGCAGCTCTATTCGAAGGTTCGGACTTCATCAGCGTGATCACCGGCTACTTCAGAGACTCTTGCCTGCTCACTTGGGAGCGATCATCTGCCATCCGACTGCAGCTTTATCCGAAGGTTCGGACATCTCCGCAGTGATTCACCGGCTACTCCAGAGATTCCTGCCTGCTCGCTTGGGAGCGATCATCTGCCATCAGACTGCAGCCTACAGGGGCTCCAACATCTGAGGTGTATAAGCCTGTCTATTCAGAAACTGTCCTGGTCACTTACTGTGACAACCTGCCTGTCCAGAGACTGCCCTGGTTCACTTGCTGTGACAACTGCCTGTCAGAGACTGCCCTGGTCACTTTACTGTGACAACCTGCCTGTCCAGAGACTGCCTGGTCATTGCTGTGACAACCTGCCTGTCCAGAGACTGCCCTGGTCACTTGCTGTGACAACCTGACTGCCCCGGTCACTTGCTGTGACAACCTGCCTGCCCAGGACTGCCTGGTCACTTGCCGTGACAACTGCCTACCCAGGACTGCCCTGGTCACTTGCCGTGAAACCTGCCTACCAGAGGGACTGCCCTGGTCACTTCCGTGAATTCTGTCCGTTATTCCCGGGGCCACCTGTCTCTTACAAGTATACTGTCTTGTTAATAAAGCTCAGTGGTTTCACCTACCAGACCGTTACAGTTTGCTCGGGCCATGGAACCCGGTGGCACCAAAACCCCTTCACTCCCGGAATTGTGTCATGAACTTCTGCCAGAGGTCGCAACAGGAGGCATCTGGGTCACCTGCGGACGTCAATTCCCGCCCCGGGCACTCTGAAAAAAAAATTTCACCAGCAACCACCGTGGAGCCATGATCTAACCGGAGCCTTGCTGTTCCCAATTCCGTGGTTTCCATTCCTGGCCCCGCTTTCAGTCCTCCTGGTTTGGAGGCGACCCTGCTCTGGCCGTGGTTTTATTAACCAGTGCACCCCGCATTTCGAACTCTGGACACCAGTTTAACTCTGACCGGGCCCCAAAATTGCCTTCATATGTCCATTCACCGGAGAGGTCGGCCTGGAATCCTTCGGGAGAGGAAGATCCTTGGTATCTGACCTGCCTGCTTTTCTCTCGGCCTTCCGGAAGGTATTCGCGAACCTGGAGGAAGCCTCCTCTGTCATCTCTGTTGGTCTCCGTAGGAGGTCTCCCGTTGGTCATATGCCTTCGGTTTCCGTTACTTAGCCTCAGAGTTGGCTTGGGGACAATAAAGCCCTGATTTCGTCTTCTGGGGGGGGTTGTCCCGGCCGTATTAAGAGAACTTGCGGTCGGGACCCAACTCCCTTGATGATTTAATAAATCTGGCAACGAAATTGATTTGGTTCCAGGAAGTCCAAAGGGTCAACCGTTGAGGAGGTTTCTCGCTTGCCCCCCTGTTTCAGAGACCTAAACCCCTTCCGTTTCTCCCAGAGCCACTGCTGAGCCTTGCAGGTCGACCAGGACCAGATGGTCAAAGCCCGTAGGACTCACCGCCGTGCCGAGAGGAGTTGCTTCTATGGGCAGTAAGGGCACTGGATCCGTACCTGTCGGAAGGGGGAAAACGCCTGTGTTAGGTTCGCTCGGGAAGAGGTCCCCCCTAGACCAGAATAAATCCTCTTCATCTTGCTGCTGTCTGTTCTATTCCCATCGGTAAAACCGTTACTTCGAACTGGCCCAACTGATTTGGAAGCAGCGGGAATCTTGTTTCACGGTCTGTAGAAAGTATGCATTCCCACCAAACCTTGGTTGAACCAGTATTGTTGTGTGGGTGGGGGTCTCCTACCTCCCTCCCATCCAATTATCACCGAAGCCATAACCCTGCAGGTGGGAAGTTGCATTCTGGAGTTCTCGTTTCGTTTTTACCTGGCTCTCCTGTTTCTTACTAGGTCGCTTGGTCCAAAAACATGCACCGTGTCGATGGCAGAATGGAGAGATTCTTCGTGGGGAAGGCTGTCATAAAAGTGTCTGGTGCCTGTCCATCCCATCCGTTTTCTCCTACACTCTAATCTACCTGGATCCCGATTCCTTTTGGTCTTCGCGGTGTCTTTTAAAAAGAAAACAGAGCATTACCCCCGCATAGCCATTGATTGCCCGATCGACCTGCTACCCGGTACTAGCCTCCCCGTGGGGTATTTACCCATTGTCCGCTGCAGAGACCAGGTCGATGCAGTTATATTGAGGGAATTGCGAAAGGTTTCTTTCCCTAATTACCTCCCCCGCGGGAGCAGGTTTTTTTTTGTAAAAAGAAAAGACGGATCCTCCGTCCGTATTGATACAGAGGCCCTAAATTTGATCACATGAAGAATAAGAAACCCCCTTCCGCTCATTCCGGAGTTGTTTGTCGTCTTGAGGGGCTAGAGTCTTCACAAACTGGATCTTCTGGAGCATACAACCTGGTTCGTTCCGTCGAGGAGATGAATGGAAGCGGTTCAACACCCGGGACGGCCCCTCGAGTACTGGTTATGCCCTTTGGTTCTGTAATGCTCCAGCGCTTTAGGAGTTGGTAATGAATCTTCCGGGACCTCCTTTTTCTCCTGCGGTTGTGGGTACCTTGACGACATCTTG
>JARQOD010006713.1:0-41794 GCA_033576555.1 Oophaga sylvatica | reverse complement strand
TTTGTCGTCGGCACTCTGGAAACAGTGGGCATAAATCCCTCACACTTTGCAGATTTAAAAAAGATCTAAAGGAGATTTAAAAGTGGGTCTTTTTTTGGGGATTCCTAAAGGGAAGTCTCTCGGTTGCGCCGGGTTTGTGACGGCGGGGGTTTTGGGTATATTATGGCTCTTGGCAAGGGGGTTTTGGTTTGTTTTTCCCACGGGTTTGGGTTTGTAAAAGGGGTGGCCTCAGGTTTGGAAAGGGAAGGGGGGTGCAACCGGTGTTGCGCGATTTTTCACATGTGGGGGGACTTCTTTGGGCCAGGGAACTCCGTGATAAAATGATCTTTTTTGGTTGCATGTCGGGGGGGTCAGTAAAGGCTACAATTCTTTGTCGTCACTATCACGATCCGAGAGTTTGCAGCCCCTGATGTGGAGGCCCCTACCCTGAATGGTGGATTACTGCGCCTAAAACAATGTGAAAGGGTTCTAACTGGAAGCTTTTTTGTGTTTACAACAGGATCGGGCACGGGGACGAATCCTAAAGGGAACGGGGAAAAGGGTTTATCCAGAGACGTTACGAATCTACCTTTGGGGGCAGTGAGAAAACTGCAACCAATTTTTGGGCCCCGGGGGCCAGGGGCCCAAATACTGGGGGTAACATTGGGGGGAAAGGGGAAAAAAAATTGAGTGGGGAAGTGGGACAGAGAAAAATTTACTGTTGTTTTTTAGAGCACCATTGGGAGGCAGGGTGGTCGGTTCCAAAAATCAACAAATTTTTATCAGGTATATCTTTTGGGTTTAAATTCAGGGGACTGCAAGACGTAACAAAGTCATTTTTGGTCCTCCAAACAGTGAGAGGTTGGAAGAAAGGCTGGAGAGTGCTAGACAGTAGGAGACCAGTTTCGTATGAGGTACCATTAATTTTGGGGAGGGAGCTGGAGGAAGTCTGTTCTTCTCCTTGGGCGCTTTTTAGCCTGGCGTTTTCGCTAGCGTTTTTTGGGGCCTTTCATCTGGGGGAATTAGTTAGTGGATTAAGTGGACGGGAATGTGATGGGCACAAGGAGAGTGGGAGGCTGGAACCTGTGGGCTGTGGGGGATACTGGCCAATCGAGTCTTGATTTTATGTCTTCAAGCTGGTGTTTGTAACAGCTGGAGACAGGACTCTGCATTGGACCAGATTTGGTTGTGTCCTAATGTTGTTGTTATAAATTTTAGGGCTTCGAGGTCCATCCCCTCCTTGGGAAATGTTTAAAGTTTTGAAACTGTTATGTTAATTATTAATAAAAGGCTGCTGTGGCCAATTTATCCAAAGCAGAGAGTCGATTCCTTATTTTATGTCGCTGCTTAGTAAAGGTGATAGATTGGTGGGGGATGGCTTTGGGGGAAAAAGGTGAAGGAAGCTCATAGGCAGGGCCGGCTCCAGGTTTTTATGGGCCCGAGCGAAAGAGCCTCAGTTGGCCCTTTAACACAGACCACGATTCATGATGCACAGATACGGCAGAGAAATATAGGTACAGTACAATGCCCAATACTTCACTTCTTCCATTACATGAGTGATATCTATTGTAAATTGTATAATAGCTCAAAAACTGCCAAATCCTCACAGCGCACAGTACAGACTGGACAGTACAGTTCTCCATACAATATTATGGGCACCACATAGTCTCCCCCTCATCACCCATATAATACTCCATGCAGGATGTCACCCCGCCATCCCCATATAATGCTCCATACAGAATACTGGACCAAAAATAATGCTCCATACAGAATACTGGACCCAATATAATGCTCCATACAGGATACTGGTCCCCATATAATGCTCCATACAAAATATGGAGCTCTCCTCTGCGCTGTGCTGCGTTCTGCACTGTTACGGCTCAGGAAAGGGCGCTGTGGAAAGACTCCCTATTATCATCATCATTGTCTCCCCATCATCATCATTGCCTCCCCATCATCATCATCGCCTCCCCATCATCATCATCGCCTCCCCATCATAATCATTGCCTCCCCATTATCATCAATGCCTGCCCATCATCATCATCGCCTCCCCATCATCATCATTGCCTCCCCATCATCATTGTCTCCTCATCATCATCATTATCTCCCCATCATCATTGCCTCCCCATCATGATCATTGCCTCCTCATCATCATCATTGCCTCCCCATCATCATCATGGTCTCCCCATCATCATCAATGCCTGCCCATCAATATCATTGCCTCCTCATCATATAATTTCCTCCCCATCAATATCATTGCCTCTCCATTATCATCAATGCCTTCCCATCATCATCATCGTCTCCCCATCATCATCAATGCCTGCCCATTATCATCAATGCCTCCCCATCATCATCATCGCCTCCCCATCATCATCATTGCCTCCCCATTATCATCAATGCCTCCCCATTATCATCAATGCCTCCCCATCATCATCATCACTGCCCTCCCCCCACCATCATACAGACAGCACTGCAGCACACAAGCACTCTCTCACATACACACACAAAGCACCGCACTACATACACACACACTGATACACACAGACACACACAAACCCCACCTGTCCGGCGTCCGCGCGCTCTCTGCCACAGCCGGCCGCTGAATAATGATGTCCAGAGCTGCGTCAGCAGAGGCACGGGAAGAGGTAAATATTGTGCCAGCTGATGCCTGGGCCCTGAGCAAGCGGGGGGGCAGTGGCGGCGCTGAAACCTCTCTCCTCCGCTAACAGGCGTCGGGGTGCCCAACGGCGAGTGGGCCCCCCCGCCTGCTCAGGGCCCCGGCACTTGCCCGGGTTGGCCGGGTGCTGACGCCAGCCTTGCTCATAGGTATCGCAAATACTTACTTGTCAAGGTTGTGGACTGTTGTCGCACAGGCGGGTGCCATAGGAGGGTGGATTACA
Source organism: Oophaga sylvatica (assembly GCA_033576555.1). Lineage (NCBI taxonomy): Eukaryota > Metazoa > Chordata > Amphibia > Anura > Dendrobatidae > Oophaga > Oophaga sylvatica. The sequence continues at coordinate 38,915 of JARQOD010006713.1, read as the reverse complement.
CTAATCAAGGGGGGCTCTTGGTACCAGACAAACTGTTAATGAAGTTGCAAGAGCTGTGGAGCAAATGGAGGAGGAAGAGGAGGAAGCAGTGATTGGCGCGCAACAGTCAGGAGATAAGGAGAATAATGATTCCTTTTGTGTTGTCCGTGGTTGGCTGGAGGGGACAGAATAAACAAGCTTGAGTGTTACCCCGCCACCAACACACCATGGACTTGGACCTCATGGAAGTACCCGACACATGAGCACCTTCTTGTTGCACATCTGCCCAAATTGTTTGGATTAGAAATAGGGCTGACTACTGGGTTGCCACTCTGTTATATCCATGGTGCAAGAGTAAATTTTGTCAGACACTTCTCAATATGGAAAGGGATGCATGCATGCTGAAGTATCGAAACGAACTTGTAGACAATCTTAAGAGTGGTTTTCCCCACGACACACAGTGTGCATCGCAGTTCTAGACTTCCAGCCCTGGTAACGTCTAGTCGTCAACACAAAAACATCAGCAGCAGCAGTAGCATAAGTGGCAGAAGCTATTTCTGTGAGTCATTTCACACATTTTTTACACCATCCAGTGCACAAGCAGAACAATGTAAAAGTCTGACACATAGTGAACGACTGGAGAGGATGGTGCAGAAGTATCTCAAGTTCAATATCGATGCCATCAGAGGGATTTAGCTCTTTTACATTTTGGTCTTCAAGAATGGAAGGGATTCCTGAGCTCTCCAGTCATGCCTTGAAGGTTTTGTTATGCCTGGCAGCCATCGTTCTCTCGGAACATATCTTCAGCTCTGGTGATGCTGGCAACCTGATACCTAACTTTCAAAAGGATGAAAAAGTCATGGATCTCCAATGAGTTTTGCACCCCAGTCAAAGACAGGGCAGACTAGACGATGGTGTAGTTTTTGGTGTGCTGCATTAACCTTGTGTTATTAAAGTTTGTGACACGTTTATCGTGGCTTCTTTGGTTGCTGTTGCTACTACTGCTGATGTTGCTAACAAGTGTCTTGGTGGCGCAACAATCAGAAGGTCTGTCCACTACTGTTACTTTTACAATTTGCCTTTTTGCTTAAAACACCTAATATTCCTCCTATTCTTCCTCCTTTTGCTTCCACCCGAGTCAAGGAAAGATGAATTTTTGGTAAATGGAGACTGTTATTTGGGTCTCCTTGTTGTGTGCTGCCTGTCATGGCAGGGGTCTCAGAGCACCATTATACTATTTCTACTCTGGGAAAATTGATGTCACTTTAGTGGTATATGCCAATCATGTTTTGAAATGTGGAGATTCCAAGTTGTATCTCGATCTGGTGGGTCCAAATATCTGGTGGGCTGCCTGCAATGGAAGAGGTGTCAGATTCCCATTTTACTATTTCTGCTGTTGGGAAATTATTGCACTTTAGTGGTGTTTGCCAATATGTTTTTGAAATGTGTAAACTCCAAGTTGGGTCTCCATCTGTTGGGTTGTCTGTATTGGAAGGGGTCTCAGAGCATCAGGCCTACACCTGCCATTCATCCACCTCTTACAGATCAATTTTTAAGCTAGAAATGCTGGGCCAGGCCCTGTCCCATCTATTCATGCAGCGCCATTATAAAATTTCCACTGTGCTATTGATGCTATTTTTCCTGGTGTCTGCCTCTAATTTTTGGAAATATTTGGACTCCAAGTTGAGTCTCCTTCATTTATGTTGCCTGCAGCAGTAGGATTCCCAGATCAGCAGTCCTGCACTTACTGTACTTTCAGTCAATTACCTGTGTTACTATCCTTAAGGTACTGTCACACTAAGCGATCGCACCAGTGATCACGACAACGACACGACCTGGCAGAGATCGTTTGTACATCGCTATATAGTCATAGAATCATAGAATGGTAGAGTTGGAAGGGACCTCCTGGGCCTTCTGGTCCAACCCCCTGCTCAAAGCAGGATTCTCTAAATCATCCCAGACAGATGTCTATCCAGCCTCTGTTTGAAGACTTCCATTGAAGGAGAACTCACCACCTCTTGTGGCAGCCTGTTCCACTCATTGATCACCCTAACTGTCAAAAAGTTTTTTCTAATATCTAATCTGTGTCTCCTCCCATTCAGTTTCATCCCATTGCTTCTAGTCTTTCCTTGTGCAAATGAGAATAAAGATGATCCTTCTACAATGTGACAGCCCTTGAGATATTTGTAGACAGCTATTAAGTCTCCTCTCAGTCTTCTTTTTTGCAAGCTAAACATTCCCAAATCCTGCAACCGTTCCTCATAGGACATGGTTTGCAGACCGGTCACCATTCTGGTGGCTCTTCTCTGAACTTGCTCCAGTTTGTTGATGTCTTTTTTAAAATGTGGTGCCCAAAACTGGACACAGTATTCCAGATGAGGTCTGACCAAAGAGGAGTAGAGGGCAATAATGACCTCACGTGATCTAGACTGTATGCTTCTGTTGATACATCCTAGAATTGCATTTGCCTTTTTTGCTGCTGCATCACACTGTTGACTCATGTTAAGTCTGTGATCAATTAGTATACCCAAGTCTTTTTCACATGTGCTGTTACTTAGCCCTATTCCTCCCATTTTGTATATGCTTTTTTCATTTTTATTGCCCAGATGTAGTACTTTGCATTTTTCCCTGTTAAAATCCATTCTGTTAGTTGCTGCCCACTGCTCCAGTTTATGTATATCTTTTTGAATCCTCTCTCTCTCTTCTCTAGTATTAGCTACCCCTCCTAGCTTTGTGTCATCAGCAAATTTGATCAGTTTACCCTCAATTCCTTCATCTAAATCATTGATAAAGATGTTGAACAATACAGGGCCCAAAACAGAGCCTTGTGGTACCCCACTTGAGACATTCTTCCAACTGGATGTGCAGCCATTTACAACCACTCTTTGGGTCCAATCACTAAGCCAGTTATGAATCCACCTAACAGTTGCCTTGTCCATTCCATACTTAGTCATTTTTTCAATAAGGATTGTGTGAGATACTTTGTCAAATGCTTTGCTGAAGTCAAGATATACTATATCTACAGCATTTCCCTGATCCACCCAGTCAGTGATTCTGTCATAGAAGGAAATTAAGTTAGTCTGACATGACTTATTAGTTACAAACCCATGCTGACTCTGTTTAATCACTTCATTCTTATCCAGGTACTTGCATACATGTTCTTTAATAATTTGTTCAAAGATCTTTCCTGGTATAGAAGTCAGACTCACCGGCCTGTAGTTCCCTGGGTCCACCTTCTTCCCCTTTTTGAAGATAGGAACAACATTTGCTCTTCTCCAGTCTTCTGGGACTTCTCCTGTTCTCCAAGAATTTTCAAAGATTATGGACAGTGGTTCAAGAATTTCTTCTGCTATCTCCTTCAGTACCCTGGGGTGTAATTCATCTGGACCTGGAGACTTGATTTCATTTATGTTACCTAAGTGTTTCCTCACTGTCTTTCTGTTTATAGATATCCTGGATTCTTCTATTCCTTTAATAGGACAGTGAAGATCAGTTGACGTTACATTTCCTTTCTGAGAGAAAACAGATGCAAAATAGGAATTTAAAAGTTCAGCCTTCTCAACATCCTGACTTACCATTTCATCATTTTCATCCTGTAAAAATCCTATAGCATCTTTGACTTTTCTTTTACTTTTGACGTATCCCCAAAATCCTTTTTTGTTGCTTTTGACGTCACTTGCAAGCCTTAATTCATTGTCAGCTTTAGATAATCTGATTTGTGCCCTGCAGGTTCTGCAGACGGCATTATATTCTTCTTTAGATATGCCTCCCTCTTTCCATTTGATAAACATTTATTTCTTCCTTTTAGCATGTGTTTAAGTTCTATGTTCATCCATCCTGGTTTCCTTAAATGCTTCCCATTCTTCCCTCTTTTCGGAATTGTTAACGATTGTGCTTTGAGAATCTCATTTTTCAAGATTTTCCATCCTTCCTGGACATTTTTGTCCTTAAGGATATCCAGCCATTGGATCCCTCCAATTCTCTTTCTGAGTTCCTTAAAATCTGCCTTTCTAAAATCTAACCTTGACGTCTGAGTCTTCACAGGTCTTCCTCCTCTTGTTATCCAAAATTCTAAAATAGCATGGTCACTACCTCCTAGAGTCCCAGCCACTCTTACCTCCTCCACCATTTCCTCCCTGTTTATGAGGATTAGATCCAAGGTAGCAGATCCCCTTGTTTTCTCCATTACCTTTTGGAAGATAAAGTTGTCAGCAAGAGAGGATAAGAATTTCCTGGACCTGTTAGTTTTGCCTGAGAGAGATTCCCAACAAATGTCTGGATAGTTGAAATCTCCCATGACCACTATGTCTTATTTTTTGGAGAACTTGGCCATTTGATGCATAAAGAGTTCATCCATATCTTCAGCTTGCACAGGCGGCCTGTAGTAAATGCCTACAATGGTGTCCTTTCCATTGTTCTGTCCTTGTATTCTTACCCAAACAGTTTCCAGTCGCTAGTAGCTTCCAAACAGGAAGATCTCATAAACGACACATCAGCGATCAGCGATCTGTATAACGACCTCGGCGGTCGTTGGGACCTGTCACACAGCATGTATTGTTAAAGATCCCGACCTCGATAGGCGTGATTGAACGCAACCTTTTCCACGCCCCTCAGCACAGATTGGTGGTCACTGTATGTCATGACTGTTTATGTCACAGCTCTCGCTTTGTGATTGGACGACCGCGTCATAAAAGCGCTCCCTTCCATTGTTCTCGAGCGCAAGTGGTTCATACGAATTTCCAGCATTGTTCCATACTGCGTCCTGCTAGCCTTCTGCTTTGCAGCTACTGCGATCCAGTCTGTGCCGCTATTGCGTTTGCCCCAGACTAGAACGTTGGAGTAATCCACAAAGCACTCTGGAACAATGGATGGGGGCGCAGTTTTCCATTTTCGTCTATTGCTGAGGTGATGTTGTGGCCACCAATCGGCGCTGAGGGGCGTTACTAAAGAAAACCTAGTCCCACCTGCACCGCTGACATATGAGTCGCGAACGAGGTCGCTCGTCGTTCATAAAGGGTGTCAAACTCAGCGATTCAGGCTCACCAGCGGGACGCCAATGATCAAAATACGGCCAAGAACGTTCGTGCACGGTCAGCGACATCGCAGCAGGGGCCACATCGCTGCTACATGTCACACACAGCGACATCGCTGACGATGTCGCTGCTGCGTCATAAAATCATTGTCGCTTAAGCGATATCGCTAGCGATCTCCCCTAGTGTGACAGTACCTTTAAATGTTTCTAATAATATTAGTCTACGAAGATATTTGCTCCACCTGAGTGTGGCTGATGAGAAAAGCAGTTTGAGCTGTTGCATGAGGTCAATTGATGCCACTTTTCCTGGTGTCTGCCCCCAAGTTTTGCAAATGTTTGGACTCCAAGTTGGGTCTCCTTCATGTATATTGCCTGAATTTGGCAGGTCTCCCAGAGCGCCAGGCCTACACCTATCACTCATCCACTTTTTACTGATCAATGATTCAGCTAGAAATGCTGGTCCAAGCACTGTCCCAGGCCCAGTCCCATGCATTTATGCTGCACAATTATACTATTTGTACTCTAGGTCAATTGATGCCACTTTTCCTATGGTCTGCACCTAATTTGAGCTGTTTGGGCCCCCCGGAAGGTGTTGTCTATGCGTTTGGTTTAGCCTCCCTTTGAATTCAATGGGGTTTAGATGCGCTCGGCAAAGTTCACTGATCGTAACCGAACCTTAACCCCTTCACCCCCAAGGGTGGTTTGCACGTTAATGACCGGGCCAATTTTTACAATTCTGACCACTGTCTCTTTATGAGGTTATAACTCTGGAACGCTTCGACGGATCTTCGCGATTCTGAGATTGTTTTCTTGTGACATATTGTACTTCACGTTAGTGGTAAAATTTCTTCGATATACCTTGCGTTTATTTTTGAAAAAAAATGCAAATATGGCGAAAATTTTGAAAATTTTGCAATTTTCAAACTTTGAATTTTTTTTCCCTTAAAACAGAGAAATATGTCACACAAAATAGTTAAGAAATAACATTTCCCACATGTCTACTTTACATCAGCACAATTTTGGAACCAAAATTTTTTTTTGTTAGGAAATTATAAGGGTTAAAAGTTGACAAGTGATTTCTCATTTTTACAACAAAATTTACAAAGCCATTTTTTTAGGGACCACCTCACATTTGAAGTCATTTTGACGGGTCTATATAGCAGAAAATACCCAAAAGTGACACCATTCTAAAAACTGCACCCCTCAAGGTACTCAAAACCATATTCAAGAAGCTTAATAACCCTTCAGGTGCTTCACAGGAGCTGAAGCAACGTGGAAGGAAAAAATTAATATTTAACTTTTTAGCCACAAAAATGATCTTTTACAAACTTTTTTTTATTTTCACAAGGGTAAAAGAAGAAAATGGGCTGATAAAGTTGTTGTGCAATTTCTCCTGAGCACGCCAATACCCTATATGTGGGGGAAAACCACTGTTTGGGCACACGGCAGAGCTCGTAAGGGAAGGAGCGCCGTTTGACTTTTTCAAATGAAAATTGGCTGGAGTTGAGATTGGACGCAATGTCGTGTTTGGAGAGCCCCTGATGCGCCTAAACAATGGAAACCCCCCACAAGTGACACCATTTTGGAAACTAGACCCCCTAAGGAACTTATCTAGATCTGTTGTGAGCACTTTGAACCCCTAAGTGTTTCACAAAAGTTTATAATGCCTGGGTGTGAAAAAAAAAACAAAACAATTTTCCACAAAAATGATTTTTTAGTCCCAAATTTTTGATTTTTCCCAAGGAAATTGGACCCCAAAAGTTGTTGTCCAATTTGTCCTGAGTACGCTGATGCCCCATATGTGGGGGGGGAAACTGTTTGGGCGCATGGCAGGGCTTGGAAAGGAAGCAGTAACGTTTTGGAATGCAAACATTGCTGGGGGTCATGTTCCGTTTGTAGTGCCCCAGATGAGTCTAAACAGTGGAAACCCCCACAAGTGACACCATTTTGGAAGCTAGACCCCCTAAGGAACTTATCTAGATCTTTGGTGAGCACTTTGAACCCCCAAGTGCTTCACACAAGTTTATAATGCCCGGGCATAAAAATAAAAAATCCTATTTTTTTCCCACAAAAATTATCTCTTAGTCACTAATTTTTTATTTTCCCATAGGTAAAAGGAGAAATTGGACCTCAAAAGTTGTTGTCCAATTTGTCCTGAGTACGCTGATACCCCATATGTGGGGGGAACCACTGTTTGGGCGCATGGCAGAGCTCGGAATGGAAGGAGCACCATTTGACTTTTTCCAACCAAAATTGGCTGGAATTGAGATTGGACGCCATGTTGCATTTGGAGAGTCCCTGATGTGCCTAAACAGTGGAAACCCCCCACAAGTGACCCCATTTGGGAAACTAGACCCCCTAAGGAACTTATCTAGATCTTTGGTGAGCAATTTGAACCCCCAAGTGCTTCACACAAGTTTATAACGTAGAGCCGTAAAATTAAAAAATCATATTTTTTCCACAAAATTGATCTTTTCACCCCAATTTTTATTTTCCCAAGGGTAACAAGACTCCAAAAGTTATTGTGCAATTTGTCCTGAGTACGCTGATACCCCATATGTGGGGTAAACCACTGTTTGGGTGCATGGCAGAGTTTGGAAGGGAAGGAGCGCCGTTTGACTTTTTCAACGCAGAATTGGCTGGATGCCATGTCGTGTTTGGAGAGCTCCTGATCTGCCTAAACAGTGGAAACCCACCACAAATGACACCATTTTGGAAACTAGACCCCTCAAGGAACTAATCTAGATGTGTGGTGAGCACTTTGAACCCCAAAGTGCTTCACAGAAGTTTATAACGTACAGCCGTAAAATAAAAAATCTTTTTTTTTTTTACAAAAATGATTTTATCGCCCCCAATATTTTATTTTCACAAGGGTAACAGGAGAAATTGGACCCCAAAAGTTGTCCAATTTGTCCTGAGTACGCTGATACCCAATATGTGGGAGAAAACTACTGTATAGGCGCACGTCAGGACTCGGAAGGGAAGTAGTGACGTTTTGGATTGCAGACTTTGATGGAATGGTCTGGGGGCGTAATGTCGCATTTGGAGAGCCCCTGATGCGCCTAAACAGTGGAAACCCCCCACAAGTGACCCCATTTTGGAAAATAGACCCCACAAGGAACTTATCTAGATGTGTGGTGAGCACTTTGAACCCCGAAGTGCTTCACAGAAGTTTATAACGTACAGCCGTAAAAATAAAAAATCCTTTTTTTTTTACAAAAATGATTTTTCGCCCCCAATATTTTATTTTCACAAGGGTAACAGGAGAAATTGGACCCCAAAATTTGTTGTCCAATTTGTCCTGAGTACACTGATACCCAATATGTGGGAGAAAACTACTGTATGGGTGCACGTCTGGGCTCGGAAGGGAAGTAGTGACGTTTTGGATTGCAGACTTTGATGGAATGGTCTGGGGCGTCATGTCGCATTTGGAGAGCCCCTGATGCACATAAACAGTGGAAACCCCCCACATGTGACCCCATTTTGGAAAATAGACCCCACAAGGAACTTATCTAGAAGTGTGTTGAGCACTTTGAACCCCGAAGTGCTTCACAGAAGTTTATAACGTACAGCTGTAAAAATAAAAAATCTTTTTTTTTACAAAAATGATTTTTTTCGCCCCAATATTTTATTTTCACAAGGGTAACAGGAGATATTGGACCCCAAAATTTGTTGTCCAATTTGTCCTGAGTAGGCTGATACCCAATATGTGGGAGAAAACTACTGTATGGGTGCACGTCTGGGCTCGGAAGGGAAGTAGTGACGTTTTGGATTGCAGACTTTGATGGAATGGTCTGGGGGCGTCATGTCGCATTTGGAGAGACCCTGATGCGCCTAAACAGTGGAAACCCCCCACAAGTGACCCCATTTTGGAAAATAGACCCCACAAGGAACTTATCTAGATGTGTGGTGAGCACTTTGAACCCCGACGTGCTTCACAGAAGTTTATAACGTACAGCCGTAAAAATAAAAAATCCTTTTTTTTTTACAAAAATGATTTTTTCGCCCCCAATATTTTATTTTCACAAGGGTAACAGGAGAAATTGGACCCCAAAATTTGTTGTCCAATTTGTCCTGAGTAGGCTGATACCCAATATGTGGGAGAAAACTACTGTATGGGTGCACGTCTGGGCTCGGAAGGGAAGTAGTGACGTTTTGGATTGCAGACTTTGATGGAATGGTCTGGGGCGTCATGTCGCATTTGGAGAGACCCTGATGCGCCTAAACAGTGGAAACCCCCCACAAGTGACCCCATTTTGGAAAATAGACCCCACAAGGAACTTATCTAGAAGTGTGTTGAGCACTTTGAACCCCGAAGTGCTTCACAGAAGTTTATAACGTACAGCTGTAAAAATAAAAAATCTTTTTTTTTACAAAAATGATTTTGTCGCCCCCAGTTTTTTATTTTCCCAAAGGTAACAGAAGAAATAGGACAAATTGCACAATAACTCTTGTGGTCCAGAGTACGCTGATACCCCATATGCGGGGGTAAACTACTGTTTGAGCGCATGGCAGAGCACAGAAGTGAAGGAGCACCGTTTGACTTTTTCAACGCAGAATTGGCTGGAATTGAGATCAGACGCCATGTCCCATTTGGAGAGCCCCTGATGTGCCTAAACAGCAGAAACCCCCCAATTCTAACTCCAACACACCCCTAACCCTAGTCCCAACCCTAACCACAAACCTAACCCTAACACACCCCTAACCCTAATTCCAACCCTAACCCTAATCCTAACGTTAGCGCCAACCCTAACCCTAACTTTAGCCGCAACCCTAACCCTAATGGGAAAATGGAAATAAATACATTTTTTTAATTTTATTATTTTTCTCTAACTAAGTGGGTGATAAAGGGGGGGTTTGATTTACTATTTTTAGCGGGTTTTTGTGATTGGCAGCTGTCACGCTAAAAGACGCTTTTTATTGCAAAAAGTAGTTTTTTGCATCACCACATTTTGAGAGCTATAATTTTTGCATATTTTGGCCCACAGAGTCATGTGAGGTCTTATTTTTTGCGGGACGAGGTGACGTTTTTATTGGTACCATTTATGACCACGTGACATTTTTTGATCGCTTTTTATTTCGATTTTTGGGAGGTTAGAATGAACAAAAATCAGCAATTCATGAATTTATTTTGTGGGAGGCGTTTATACCGTTCCGCGTGTGGTAAAATTGATAAAGCAGTTTTATTCTTCGGGTCAGTACGATTACGGTGTTACCTCATTTATATCATTTTTTTATGTTTTGGCGCTTTTATAGAATAAAAACAATTTTATATAAAAAATTATTATTTTTGCATCGCTTTATTCTGCGAGCTATAAGTTTTTTATTTTTTTGCTGATGATGCTGTATGACGGCTCGTTTTTTGTGGGACAAGATGAAGTTTTCAGCGGTACCATGTTTATTTACATCGGTCTTTTTAATCGCGTGTTATTCCACTTTTTGTTCGGCGGTATGATGATAAAGCATTGATTTTTTGCTTAGTTTTTTTTTTTTTTTTTAAGGGGTTCACTAAAGGGGTTAACTAGTGGAACAGTTTTATAGGGGGGGGGTCGTTACGGATGCGGCGATACCAAATATGTGTACTTTTATTGTTTTGTTTTTTTTATTTACAGGAAGAAATGAATTTATTGGGAATATTTTTTTTAATGATTTTTTTTACCACTTTTTATTTTTATTTTTTTTACTTTTTTACTTTGTCCCAGGGTGGGACATCACAGTATTTTAGCAGATCGCTGGTGTGACAGTGTGCACAGCACTCTGTCACACCAGCGATCGCTCTGGCACTGCTGCAGGCTTCTCAGTGCCTGGTCTCAGCAGGCACTGAGGAAGCCGCCTCCCTGCAGGACCCCGGCGCCATCTTGGATCCGGGGACCTGGAGGGAGGACGGACCCTCGGAACAGCGCGACACATCGCGCTGCTCTGAGGGTCTCAGGGGAGCGCGCAGGGAGCCCCCTCCCTGTGCGATCCTCCCCTGTGCCCCCGGTACACCGCAATCATGTTTGATCGCGGTGTGCCAGGGGTTAATGTGCCTGGTGCGGTCCGTGACCGCTCCTGACACATAGTGCTGGGTGTCAGCTGTGATCAGGAATTAGGTCCAGGGTCACATGGACGGAATATACGTCTGATGGAATAAAGGGGTTAAAAGGTTTGCTTATCTCTAATCAGCTTCTTTGAGATAAATGTGGAAATTTGCTCTGTGGGTGAAATTTGTAAGATGCTAACAAAGGAATACTCTTCTTCATGCTATGTGGGCTTAATTTTCATAAGATTCTGTAGGATGTGACAAAGTCTTTGACACGGTGCTGGAGAGGAGATATGTTTTGCTGAGGTTAAAGGGAATCTGTCACCCTAAATTGACGGGATATTTAAATGATGGCAGTCAGGTCAGATGGGTGGTGTTTTGGGTACTTGCCTTAACATGTTGTTCACCGCTGTCTCCATTATTCCTGGGAATTGTAGTCGTTGCCCTCCATATAACGCGCCTGCGCATTGCAATCTGCGGGCAAAGCATACTGCGCATGCGCAATTCAAGATTGCAATGCGCAGGCGCGTTATATGGAGGGCAACGACTACAATTCCCAGAAATAATGGAGACAGCGGCGAACAACATGTTAAGGCAAGTACCCAAAACACCGCCCATCTGACCTGACTACCATCATTTAAATATCCCGCCAATTTAATGTGACAGATTCCCTTTAATGGCTTCAGTGATGTATCACCCAGCAAGGGTTAACTGCCAATTTGTTTAAAGGCTGGGTATTTTGAGGCCAACCATAGAGCGGGTGGGAGGTTGTCCACCTTATCTCCACTTCAGGGTGGGGTCCGTGACTTATATAGCTAGCCCCCAGAGGCAGTCTGGGTTCAGTGTCTGGAGAGGAAAACTCCAGAGAAGTGTTTTGTGCTGGGTTTAACCTAAACCGTGTGTGCTTTGCTTACTGTGAGCGGGAGGAACCCCGCTACCATAAAGACTGTGCTTTCTGCTACAATTTTGTTTTGTTCTGTTTTGCCCAGAAGGCCGTGTTTTTTTTTACTTCATCTTGGTTTATACCACATATAATAAATCAAAGGAAGTTCTTAAAGAGACAATGTTCCTGTGTCTACCTTCGTGTACACCTGAGAGAGCCAATCTACCACAAGGGGTGCTGTGCCCAATGCTCTGTGGATGAAATTCGTAAGCTGCTAGTGAAGGGTAATCTGCCCCATGCTCTCTGGGTGAAATTTGTGAGCTATTTTGTGGGGGTAATTTGCCCCATGCTCTGTGGATTAAATTTTTCATAACATTCTGTAGGGTTACTGTGCCCCATGCTCTGTGGGTGAACTTTATAAGCTGCTTGTGTGGGAGTATTCTGCCCCATGTTCTGTGGGTGACATTTTGACTGGTATTGGCAATCCTAAGTCTCTGTGAGGATACTGTTAAAAATGTTATTGTAAGGTTCTCAGTCTTTTTTGCCATATCTGATGTTTCTGAAACCTAGTCTTTCCGTCGGCCATTTTGCTTTCTGTCCTGCTGCAGCTACCTTGCCCTCAGACAGTATGGAGTTTCCAGCTTCTATGTTTCCACCCTGTTATCTGCCTCTGCCTTTTAAGCAGCCTCAGCTGTTCAATCAGTGCTTCTGAATCATGTCTGCAGTTAGCCTGTGACCTGGCTCCTGGAAGTCTTGGACTTAGTATTCCAGCCATCACCTACTGTGGATCTTTGGGCACTTGTGGACCTGCTGCTTGCCAAATCAACATTTGCAAGGGAAGTAACAGAGAGAGACCCTGGACCTGTTTCTGTGGTTTATGCTGAACTTAAAGTTTACTCTGGCCTGCTGTGTCTCCTGCCTCTGTACCTGCAAACTGTGTGAAAGCTTTTCCCGTGGCATACTTTTATGAAGTAATACAAGCACTTCTTAACCAAACCTGTGTCTCCTGTGTTTTCCTTGCACCCAAGCACAAGACTCTATATAGACTGTATACAATACATCAGTTATGTTATTTTCCTATTTTACCATGTTTGCTATGACAGAATCCTTTTAAGTTATTTCGCTATCCACATTTGTTCAAAGAGCAATTGTCCTACTCTTACCCCTATTTATCTTCTTTTTGCAACCTCTTAGCCCTGACCAGGGCCGGCGTCAGCACCCGGCTTACCCGGGCAAGTGCCGGGGCCCTGAGCAGGCAAGGGGGCCCACTCGCCGTCGGGCACCCCGGCACCCGTTAGCGGATGAGAGCGGTGCCAGCGCCGCCAACTGGGCCCCCCCCGCTTGCTCAGGGCCCCAGCAGCAGCCGGCGCAATACTTACCTCTCCCCGTGCCTCCGCAGCTTCGGGCTCCAGGGGGCGCCTGCAGGGCGCCAGCGCTTCTTCCCACAGCAGCGCCGCTGAATGACGTCATCATTCAGTGGCAGACTGTGGCAGAGAGTAAGCGCGGGCGCCGGACAGGTGAGATGTGAGGTCTGTGTGTATCAGTGTGTCTGTGTCTGCCTGCGTCTGTGTATGTAGTGCGGCGCTTTGTGTGTGTGTATGTGAGCGAGTGCTGCGGTGCTGTATGTGTGATGGTGGTGGGAGGAGGCAGTGATGGTGGTGAGAAGGCGATGATGATGATGATGGGAAAGCAATGATGATGATGATGGGGTGCCAATGATGATGATGGGGAGGAAATGATGATGATGATGGGGAGGAAACGATGATGATGGGGAGGTGATGATGAGATGATGGGGAGGCATTGATGATGATGGGGAGTCTTTCCACAGCGCCCTTTTCTGAGCCGTAACAGTGCAGAACGCAGCACAGTGCAGAGGAGAGCTCCATATTTTGTATGGAGCATTATATGGGGACCAGTATCCTGTATGGAGCATTATTTGGGGTCCAATTTTCTTTATGGAGTATTATATTTGGCCCATAATACTGTATGGAGGACTATGTGGTGCCCATAATATTGTATGGAGGATTGTACTGTCCGGTCTGTACTGTGCGCTGTGAGGATTTGGCGGTTTCTGAGCTATTGTAGAATTTACAATAGATATCAGTCATGTAACGGAAGAAGAGAAGTGTTTGGCATTGTACTATACCGATATTTCTCTGCAGTATCTGTGCATCATGAATCGTGGTCTGTGTTAAAGGGGCCCACTGAGACTCTTTCGCCCGGGGCCCATAAAAACCTGGAGCTGGCCCTGACTATGACCATTATACAGCCATTTTAAAGCACCAAAGTTTGTGTATCTATTGACTTCTATTTGGTTCAGGTCTGGGGTCAAGTTTGAGGTCAAGTTTGAACCCAAACATCCACTGGTTCACTTACCACTATTATTAGGCTACATGCTATTGTTTTGTACACAATGAATGTTTTATCACCAGGAGATTATCAATGCCTGGGCAACAGCTCACGTGAGCCCTTCTCTGACCACGCTCCCTCTGGTAAGCAGCTAAGGCCTGTTTCACACATCCGGCGGCGCCTTGCGGCGCCCCCGGCATTTTCCCGCAGCGCCGCATCTAAAAATCTGATGCGCCGCATGCGGCTTTTTTCGCATTGACATGCATTAGCGCCGGATGGCGCCGCATGTCAATGCGTTGCATGCGGTTTTGTCCGGATGCGGCGCAAATGTACATTGCGGCGGCCGGACAAAACGCTGCATGTAACGTTTTTTTTTTTTGCCGGATGATTTCTTATCTCTCCAAGCATCAGAAACCATCCGGCAAAAAAACGCATTTTGGGCGCCGGAAGTGTGAAAGCTTTTCACATGCGGCGCTGCGGTAAAATGCCGGGGCGCCGCCAGGCGCCCGCCGATGTGTGAAATAGGCCTAACTGTCAATAGAAAATGTACACAGAAAGGTATGGAGTGGGCAGGGTCAGCTTTCTGAGCTGTAAAAGTCTAAAAATTCTGATTTTGTCACAACTACTGCACCAAGTAAACTAAGTGATAGATTGTTGAAATCAGGGTCTCTTTTCCTACATGCTGCTCTCAGATGAAGAAGTAAAAACCTGGATACAGATTCTCTTTAAAGGTTTGTTAAAGTGCTTGTTCTGAAGTCTGCACTGTTACCATTATATTTTGCATATAACGATAACAATTTATTTTGAAAATGCGAGCAGTCATTAGGAGAACTGCTCTGGAAAATGCGATGCTGATGGCTGAAGATTATGCTGGGCTGATAGCAGCACAGTGAGTAACTGAGTGATAGTGGAAATGAACAGCCAACTACTACTGTAAAAGATTAAAAGGGATAAATGCTTGTACAGCAGAAAAATTATAGCAGCTAGAAAAAAGCAACTAATTTTTCAATTAAAAAAAAAATCTGACCCCTGGGACAAAGTATTTCCAAGCGAAGCGCGCATCAGGTGTGGTGGGTCCTCGGTTACTGTCCTCAGGTAATTATACCTACTCTGGTCCTTGAGTTACATACTAGGCTATTTGACTCTGCTGCACTGTCTTACACCTACTGTATATTATATTATATGTATTTCTGCAACTTTGCTTTAAGTGATTACCATAATGTATACATCAGGGTATTGTGTATATTGGACTAATGCTGCACTTACAGTGGGTATGGAAAGTATTCAGACCCTTTACATTTTTTCACTCTTTGTTTCATTGCAACCATTTGGTAAATTCAAAAAAGTAAATTTTTTTCAAATTAATGTACACTTTGCACCCTATCTTGACTGAAAAAAACAAATGTAGACATTTTTGCGAATTTATTAACGAAGAAAAACTGAAATATCACATGGTCATAAGTATTCAGACCCTTTGCTAAGACACTCATATTTATGTCACATGCTGTCCATTTCCTTGTGATCCTCCTTGAGATGGCTCTACTCCTTCATTGGAGTCCAGCTGTGTTTAATTAAACTGATAGCACTTGATTTTTTTAAAGGCACACACCTGTCTATATAAGACCCCACAGCTCACAATGCATGTCAAACCAAATGACAATCATGAGGTCAAAGGAACTGGCCAAGGAGCTCAGACACAGAATTGTGGCAAGGCACACATCTGGCCAAGGTTACAAAAGAATTTCTGCAGTACTCAATGTTCCTAAGAGCACAGTGGCCTCCATAATCCTTAAATGGAAGACGTTTGGGACAACCAGAAGTCTTCCTAGACCTGGCCTTCCAGCCAAAACTGAGCCATTGTGGGAGAAGAGCCTTGGTGAGAGAGGTAAAGAAGAACCCCAAGATCACTGTGGCTGAACTCCACTGATGCAGTAAGGAAATGGGAGAAAGTTCCACAAAGTTCCACAAAGTCAACTATCACTGCAGCTTTCCACCAGTCGGGCCTTTATGGCAGAGTGGCCTAACAGAAGCCTCTTCTCAGTACAAGACATATTAAAGCCCACATAGTTTGCTAAAAATCACATGAAGGACTCCCAGACTATGAGAAATAAGATTCTCTGGTCTGATGAGACGAAGATAGAACTTTTTGGTGATAATTCTAAGCGGTATGTGTGGAGAAAACCAGGCACTGCTCATCACCTGCCCAATACAATCCCAACAGTGAAACATGGTGATGTCAGCATCATGCTATGGGGGTGTTTTCAGCTGCAGTGACAGGACGACTGTTTGCAATTGAAGGAAACATGAATGCGGCCAAGTACAGAGATATCCTGGATGAAAACCTCTTACAGAGTGCTCTGGACTTCAAACTTGGCCGAAGGTTCACCTTCCAACAAGACAATGACCCTAAGCACACAGCTAAAATATCAAAGGAGTGGCTTCAGAACAACTCTGTGACCATTCTTGACTGGCCAAGCCAGAGCCCTGACCTAAACCCAATTGAGCATCTCTGAATTGACCTGAAAATGGCTGTCCACCAACGTTCACCATCCAACCTGACAGAACTGGAGAGGATCTGCAAGGAAGAATGGCAAAGGATCCCCAAATCCAGGTGTGAAAAACTTGTTGCATCATTCTCAAGAAGTCTCATGGCTGTAGTAGCTCAAAAGGGTGCTTCTATGCAATACCCAGCAAAGAGTCTGAATACTTATGACAATGTGATATTTCAGTTTTTCTTTATTAATAAATTTGCAAAAATGTCTACATTTCTGTTTTTTTTCAGCTGGGGTGCAGAGTGTACATTAATGAGAAAAAAGTGAACTTTTTTGAATTTAACAAATGGCTGCAATGAAACAAAGAGTGAAATATTTAAAATGGTCTGAATACTTTCCATACCCACTGTATATTGAATATGTTTATATATATGTGTACCCTCTGGCAATTAATTGCCATTTAGTGCCTGCTATTTGGAGGTTTATAAATTGTTAGGATTCTTACATTTTCCTGGGTGTGCCCACCTTTCATTTTCTGTACAGTCATGGCCAAAAGTTTTGAGAATGACACAAATATTATATTTTCACATGATCTGCTGCCCTCTGGTTTTTATGTGTGTTTGACAGATGTTTTTATCACAGACAGAAATATAATTGCAAACATATGAGTAACAAAAGCTTATATTGACAGTTAGAATGAGTTAATGCAGCAAGTCAATATTTGCAGTGTTGACCCTTCTTCTTCAGGACCTCTGCAATTCTCTCTGGCATGCTCTCAATCAACTTCTGGACCAAATCCTGACTGATAGCAGTCCATTCTTGCACAATCAATGCTTTCATTTTGTCAGAATTTTTAGGTTTTTGTTTGTCCACCCGTCTCTTGATGATTGACCACAAGTTCTCAATGGGATTAAGATCTGGGGAGTTTCCAGGCCATGGACCCAAAATCTCTATGTTTTGTTCCCTGAGCCATTTAGTTATCAACTTTGCTTTATGGCAAGGTGCTCCATCATGCTGGAAAAGGCATTGTTGATCGCCAAACTGCTCTTGGAGGGTTGGGAGAAGTTGCTCTTGGAGGACATTCTGGTACCATTCTTTATTCATGGCTGTGTTTTTAGGCAAGATTGTGAGAGAGCCGATTCCCTTGGCTGAGAAGCAACCCCACACATGAATGGTTTCAGGATGCTTAACAGTTGGCATGAGACAAGACTGGTGGTAGCGCTCACCTTGTCTTCTCCGAATGAGGCGTTTTCCTGATGTCCCAAACAATCGAGAAGGGGATTCATCAGAGAAAATAACTTTACCCCAGTCCTCAGCAGTCCACTGCCTGTACCTTTTGCAGAATATCAGTCTGTCCATGATGTTTTTTCTGGAGAGAAGTGGCTTCTTTGCTGCCCTCCTTGAGACCAGGCCTTGCTCCAAGAGTCTCCGCCTCACAGTGCGTGCAGATGCACTCACACCTGCCTGCTGCCATTCCTGAGCAAGCTCTGCACTGCTGGTAGCCCGATCCCGCAGCTGAAACACTTTTAAGAGACGGTCCTGGCGCTTGCTGGTCTTTCTTGGGCGCCCTGGAGCCTTTTTGGCAACAATGGAACCTCTCTCCTTGAAGTTCTTGATGATGCGATAGATTGTTGACTGAGGTGCAATCTTTCTAGCTGCGATACTCTTCCCTGTTAGGCCATTTTTGTTCATTGCAATGATGACTGCACATGTTTCTTTAGAGATAACCATGGTTAACAGAAGAAAACAATGATGCCAAGCACCAGCCTCCTTTTAAAGTGTCCAGTGGTGTCATTCTTACTTAATCATGACAGATTGATCTCCAGCCATGTCCTCATCAACACCCACACCTGTGTTAATGGAGCAATCACTGAAAAGAGGTTAACTGGTCCTTTTAAGGCAGGGCTGCAATGATGTTGAAATGTGTTTTGGGGGATAAAGTTCATTTTCTAGGCAAATATTGACTTTGCAAGTAATTGCTGTTAAGCTGATCACTCTTTATAACATTCTGGAGTATATGCAAATTGCCATTAGAAAAAGTGAAGCAGTAGACTTTGTAAAAATTAATATTTGTGTCATTCTCAAAACTTTTGTCCATGACTAGAGTTGAGCGATACTTTCCGATATCCAAAAGTATCGGAATCGGAATGGTATCGCCGATACCCAAAAAATATCGGCGATACCCGATACCGATACCGGAAGTCCAATGTAAGTCTATGGGAACAAAATATCGAAATTAAAAAAAACCCATTCTTGCCTTGTAGGTTAATTGTACATGAAGGAAAACAACAAAGAGTAATGTAGAATGTATTGGGGGAGGTTGAGGAGACATTAAAGGCATACATGTTTAACCCAATCCAATGGAATAGCATTAATTTTTTTTTTTAGGAAATACGTTCGGATTGATGAAGAAATTGACAATGTTGTTAACCTTTTTTCTATTTTGGCAAATATGTATGTTTCACAACTTCCATGCTCTTCACCTTTTTAACTTTTGCCACACTTTCTCCTTCATAATCTTCAGCAGCATCATCTTTGTCATCAAATTATTCTTCATCTTCACCTTCTTTATCTTCTTCTAAAACTTCTTGCTTTTCATCTTTTTGTTAACATTACTCATATTGTTCTTTTTAAACTATTATTCTTCTTCATATTATAGTCCTTCATCTTCTTCATCATATTCTTATTTGTGACAGAGATTCCTGTACTTGTAATCTGTAAAAGTATGATTTCATCGTTCCGTTCTTGCTGCCACAAAAGATTTAAATTACAACAGTATTTGTCCGTGTTCAGTTTAGCCTGCAGCATCAGGCATTTACCAGGGGCACCACGAGGAGAAACGGACTCACCCCCATACACTGCTTAGTCTTCTTCTGCTTATAATTTAGAGCATATATTTTGCTCTTCATTTTGGTCTTATACTTCATGTTCTTCTACTTTTAGATCTTCTGCTTATTGTTCTTGTGTCTCTTGCTCTGTATCTTGTATTTGTAGCACAACCTTGTACCAGCTGATGTTACTGGGACACGGTTACTAAGCAGGAGGTACCTGTGCTCCAAAGCACTACCAAGGACCAGCAGACGTTGCTGGAACTCGGATACCGAGATGGAGGCACCTAGGCCAAAGGCACTGCGGAGAACCAGTTGACGGTACTGGAACCCGGACGGGTAGCAGAAGGTACAAGAGCCAATGCAAGTAACGAGGACCAGCTGACTGTGCTGGAACCCGGAGGGGCAGCAGAAGGAAAAGAGCCAATGGCACAACCGAGGACCAGCTGACGTTACTGGGACACGGTTACTAAGCAGGAGGTACCTGTGCTCCAAAGCACTACCAAGGACCAGCAGACGTTGCTGGAACTCGGATACCGAGATGGAGGCACCTAGGCCAAAGGCACTGCGGAGAACCAGTTGACGGTACTGGAACCCGGACGGGTAGCAGAAGGTACAAGAGCCAATGCAAGTAACGAGGACCAGCTGACTGTGCTGGAACCCGGAGGGGCAGCAGAAGGAAAAGAGCCAATGGCACAACCGAGGACCAGCTGACGTTACTCGGACACGGTTACTAAGCAGGAGGTACCTGTGCTCCAAAGCACTACCAAGGACCAGCAGACATTGCTGGAACTCGGATACCGAGATGGAGGCACCTAGGCCAAAGGCACTGCGGAGAACCAGCTGACGGTACTGGAACCCGGACGGGTAGCAGAAGGTACCCATGGAAATTTAAGTTGACAGGCCGCGAGCCGGCCGCAGTTACCGAATCCCACAGTACTACAGTGGGTGATTGTCCTATTGTCACAACGGAAACAGCCTTTATTTGCATATCCCGCAGCACACATAGGAAGCACCTAAACTCCAGGCACCATAGAGTCGGGTAACCCGACCGCAACACGACAGGACAACTTATTGGAGGCTAAGTGACGTTTACACTGACAGGAAACAGATGGCGTGCTGTAACCAGTCTGGGCAGGAGTGAGTACCCGTGCCAATGACACTTCCGAGCAACAACTGTCGGTGTTGGAGCCCAGGGATGAGAAGAGAACCGGTTGGAGGCAGCAGGACTTTTTGCCGTTCACACAGCAGGGGAACAGCTGACATTACTGAACCCCAGTAACACAGGAGCAAGTGTTAACTGTGCTAACAGCACTTCCAGGCAACAACTGGCGGTGTTGGAGCCCAGGGATGAGAAGACAACAGGGTGGAGGCAGCAGGACTTTTTGCCGTTCACACAGCAGGGGAACAGCTGACATTACTGAACCCCAGTAACACAGGAGCAAGTGTTGACTGTTCTAACAGCACTTCCGAGCAACAACTGGCGGTGTTGGAGCCCAGGGATGAGAATAGAAGAATAGAACAGGGTGGAGGCAGCAGGACTTTTTGACGTACACACAGCAGGGGAACAGCTGACATTACTGAACGCCAGTAACACAGGAGCAAGTGTTGACTGTGCTAACAGCACTTACAGGCAACAACTGGCGGTGTTGGAGCCCAGGGTCAAGGAGGATGTTTAAATACTAGATCAAGTAATTTCCTTGTTACCTATCAATTTTAAATGTCTATACTTCAAACAAGAGAAAGATAACCTTTACTACCATAAGATGATGATTTCATTTAAACTAATATCTAGATAAATAAAGAATTGACAAACATAAACACATACATTAACATGTTGAACAGCAATGCAAACCACAAAATAAATTAGTTAAGGAATCTGCTATACGGTTGTACATAAAAGCATACAAGTACATATCTGAATCCATTAATGATGGATAAGTAACAGTATGTACACCATTTTTATTGTATAGACAATGAATGTCTGACTTCAAAACATCATCAGCATTACAAGTTATCTGTGACATTACTAAAATGTTACATTTGCTGAATAATGTCACTAAACAGTTTATACAAAATTATACAATTTCCATCATGTAATACTCATAATATGTGGCAATAATCATTTTTATTAACAAACATAACCTTTAAAAAGTGCATAGTGCATAGTGAAAATTGCTATTTATGCCTGACTGTCGACTTGCAAGCATGACAACGGATAGATAAGGTATATATAGATGAGACTGCATAGCCACAGATGGTGAATGGCGATGTAATACTGTACCTCAATAAAGTGTGCGTCACTACTACATAATTTTTTTTGTATAGCTTTAGAAACAGGGTACGTGGATGTATGCTTGCGCCTTTGTTTTAACGCACAGACTGCCTTCCTGCTGAAACGCGTTGGGTAGTGAACAGTTGTGTGCAGTGTTCACTGTAGTCTGAGGTTTTCCTTTTTGGAGTGCAGATCACGCTCCAGTTAGTTCTTCAACCACTGCTGGTTGTAGTCTGCTGAGCGTGTGTCACTGGCACATCCTTGAAATTTTTCTCTAATTGTTGCTGATCCATTCTATTACAAATAAATAAAATCTATTAGTGTGACGCGCTTCCATCCGTATACAATACATTTGTTGCAAACACTATAGAAGTACACAAAGGGGCCTTTCACACCTACAGAACAGTTGTGTGCAGTGTTCACTGCAGTCTCTGCGAAATAACCACACTTAGACCTTATAACTTTTCAGACTTTCTTTATCAATCTACCAAGATGAAGAAGGCAGGGAGTAAGGCACGTGGTCGTGGCCGTGGAGTTTCTTCAGGGAGAGGACGTGGGGATTCTGTGGCTGCTGCGGCCCCCAGTGACACAGCATCCACCAGTTTTCCCCGTGAGCGTTCCTTTATGCGCACTTTTGTAGGAGCTCGGAGTACCCCCCTGCTGCGGGAAGAACAAATTGAAGCCGTTGTTGGTTGGATGTCAGCCAATGCATCGACTTCAATTGCTTCCACCTCCTCTCAGGACCACAGCACTGTTGAGCAACCATCTGTCTCTTCACCGCCTGTCAAATTGCCCAGGCAGTCAGAGAGTTCTGTACAGGAGCCAGCTGAGTGTCTGCTTCTGTTCTCAGAATCTTTTGGCTTGCAAACAGGGGCCCAGCCAAGCAGCATTCTGTAATGTGAAGAAGAGGGAGTATGCAGTGATGCGCAACAGCTGTGTCTCTCTGAATCTGAAGAGGCGGGTGAGACAGTGCCGATGGTCAGCACACCGCAGAACGCATCTGATGATGATGAGACTCAGGTGCCAGTTTCTGTTGAGCATGGTGCTGACCGGACCACCCAACAGCAGCAGGTGTTGGCAGAGGGTACTGGAGATGATGAGGTCCAAGACCCAACATGGCGTGGAGAACAGGAAGGTGGTGGGAGCAGCTCAGAGGAATCCTAATAATAATAATATTAATTTATATAGCGCCATCATGTTACGCATCGCTTTACAGTTTTGCAGTTTAAGAACACAAGTCATAAGTAACAAGGTTAACAATACAATAATTTAAGCTAAATAAGTCGCCCCTGCTCGTGACAGCTTACAATGTACAATGAGGTGGGGGAGATACAAAGTATAGGTGTTTATATACAATGGTGCATTTACAATGATGGTCCAGCCATTTTAAGGGAGTGAGGGATGCATGGAGATAGTGAATGGGCTACACACACAGACTTACACATAGAATGACTTTGATTAGTGAATGTGATAGGCCACTGTGAACAAATGTGTTTTGAGGGAGCGCCTGAAACCATCCAAATTGCGGATAGTCCTAATTTCTTGGGGTTCAGCATTCCAGAGGATTGGCGCAGCGCGGGAGAAGTCTTGGAGTTGGGAGTGGGAGGTACGGATTAGTGCAGAGGTTAGTCGAAGGTCGTTTGCAGAGTGCAGCAGTCGGTTAGGCCGATAAATATAAATGAGGGAGGAGATGTAGGGGGGTGCTGCACTGTGGAGAGCTTTGTTGGTGAGAACCAGTAATTAGAATTGGATCCTATAATGAATGGGCAGCCAGTGTAATGAGTGGCGAAGGACTCTATGAAGGACATGTGCCACGTTTTGCGTGCGTTTGATGAGTCAACGCGGATGGCGAGTGCAGATGATGCACTAGTCAGCCTGACTGTCCCCCTTATCTGCCTGCTTCAAAAAACACTGCAAGCACTAAGGCATAAGGTTTTGGTAGAGGTGAAGGATGAGGAGTCACAAATTCCATCACCTTCTGGACAGTCAGCACAACGTGGTTCCTCACAAAGGGCTGGAGGACTTTCAAAGTACCATGCTGTATCAACAATTGAACCTCCAGAGTCGCTGTCTATATTTTCATAACCATTCCAAACTTTTAATGTATTTACAAAGCACATAATGTACAGTTTTTGTCTATCCTTTTGTAATGCTATTGTGTTTCCATAAACTGATGTTACAGAATTATGATACAATGTTTTTAAATTTTGAGTTTTAAATTTTGTAAATTTTTATGTATTTGAAGGACTCTGTGAGGAGGATGAGGAGGAGTCAATGGAGGAGGAAGACATCGCTCCAGAGGGAGGTAGACAATGCTCTAGTCAGTATGTAGACCAAGGGTGGGGTGATGCACAGCAGGCAGAGATGACGCCTCTTGCAGGGGACAACGTTTCTTGGCCAGTTGGGAGTCTGCAGCACATGGTTGATTTCATGCTGCAGTGCCTGAGAAACGACCGCCGCATCGAACACATTCACACCACGTCTGATTATTGGGTGTACACCCTCCTAGACCCTCGCTACCGGGACAACTTACAAAGCCTCAGCACACCGTTGAACCGGGAGCGTAAAATGCGGAAGTACCAAGACACACTGGTGCAATCCATAATGTTCTCCATTACAGCCGAGAGCACTGCTGCTGCTACTGCTTTACAAAGCAGCTCTCTGCGTCGAGGCAGTGAAGACAGCTCTGCAACAAGAGGGAGCACAAGCAGCGCCTCTGCACAGGGCAAGACCAGTATGTTCCAAATGTGGCGAAGTTTTGTGGCAGCGCCACCAATGTCTACACCATCCGAGACGGCTCCAGTCAGCAGGAGGCAACATTTCCGTAAGATGGTGACAGACTACATGTCTTGCCCTCTCAGTGTACTCCCAGATGGCTCTTCCCCATTCAAGTTTTGTGTCTCTAAACTGGATACATGGCCAGAGCTTAGCCAGTATGCATTGGAGGTGCTGGCTTGCCCTGCTGCCAGTGTATTATCGGAGCGCGTCTTTACTGCTGCAGGCGGTGTACTAACAGACCGTTGCATGCGACTATCCTCCGATAATGTAGAACGGCTTACTTTTCTGAAAATGAACTAGGCATGGATCTCGCCTGAATTTGCCTGTCCGGTTTCAGATTAACTAACTGTTTGGCAACGTTTTCCATGTCTCCTGTTATGTTCATCTTTCTACCACCTGAGCTATACTCCCTTGGCTACAACACTGCCAGTTGCTGCTCAGAAGTGTCGTGTCCACAGACCAATACACAAGCTATAGTGATAGTGGGGTTCAGTAACGCCTGCTGTTCCCCTGCTGTGTGTCTGACAAAAATTAATGCTGCTAACTCCAAATTAAAGTTCAAATTAAAGTTCAAACATCTCATACTAGGCCTCAGGCTACACCCTCCTTGACCCTGGGCTCAGAAGTGTTGGATGCACAGATCAAAACAATCGATGATGTGTTTGTGGGGTTCAGTAACGCCTGCTGTTCCCCTGCTGTGTGTCCGGCAAAAATTACTGCTACCTAGCTACACATGTTGAAAAAAACATGACATGTTAAAGTGGCTAGTGCTACACATAGATATCAGGCTACACCCTTATTTCTAAGCTGTAAACAAGTGAAACGTCACATTTAAAACCATTCAATGATTACTGTTGGTAACAAATCTGTAACTAAATAATTGTGACATATTATGGCAGATATCCACATGTCTAACACAAATGCTAACACAAAAGCATACTTATGCTATAGGGTACTGATGGTGAACCTTCTCACTCCATAACTTTGACAAATCCAACTCACATCATGCCTCAAATGCTGCAATGTTGGAAGTGCATAATGTGGGTTGAACTTTGACAACAGCTGCAGTGCGAAGGTTATCCTTCTGTGTTCTTGGCTTTTAAATAAAAGCATACAAGTAAATATAATAATACATTGTTGATTAAGGGACGTAATGTACACCTGTAATATTGTGCAAACAATGGATGTAGGACTATTCCTCTTCAACATTACTTATATTTGTGTCATTTGAAAAAATACATATTTTAGTTAAAAATTAAAAAACCATGTTCACTAGCTGTGAAAGGCCCCTTTGTGTACTTCTATAGTGTTTGAAACCAATGTATTGTATACTTATGGAAGCACGTCACAGTAATAGATTTGAATTATTTGAAATAGAATGTAGCAGCACCAATTCGAGAAAAATGTGAAGGATGAGGCAGTGAGACACGCTCAGCAGAGTACACGCAGCGGTGGTTGAAGTAAGTGGAGCGGGATCTACACTCCTACCAAAAATTTAAACCTCAGACTAGAGTGAACAGTGAACACAACTGTTCACCTGCTGTGAAAGGCATTTTTGTGGACTTCTATTATGTTTGCAAGCAATGTATTGTATTTTGATGGAAGAGCGTCACACTAATAGATTTTAGTAAATTGAAAATAGAATAAAGCAGCACCAATTTTAGAAAAATGACAAAGATGAGCCAGTGACAGACACTCAGCAGAGTACACGCAGCATTAGTTGAAGAAGTAACTGGAGCGTGATCTGCATTTAAAAAAAAAAAAATACCTCACAGACTGCAGTGAACACTGAAACACAACTGTTCACTATCTGTGAAAGGCTCCTTTCTGTACTTCTACAGTGTTTGCAACCAATGTATTGTTTACGGATGGAAGCGCATCACACTATAATTTCTATTGAATGGAGCAGCTAGAATTACACTGAAGAAAAAAAAAAGAGTCTGTGAGTGACACGTGCAGATGCCTACAGACAGCGTTGCATACAGAGCAAACTGCAGCATCACCTGCACTCACACACACCTTGCAGAGCTGTTAAAACAACACTGCAGGCAAAAGGAAGCTTTACACAGCCGGTGGTAAACTAGCCTGCCTAAAGCACAGTACACAAAATCGCAATCTCTAACTGTCCCTCAGAGTCAGCAGAGCAGCGTTCTGTCCCTAACTGAGTTCACAGCACAGTGACGCTAAAATGGCGGCGGCGCCTTTTATAGTGCATTCTGACATCATTTCAGCAGCCAATCACAGCCATGCCATTAGTTAAGATGACCGCAGCAGTACAGGATGTGCCCACACTTCGTAGGATTCCTCATTGGCTGACTAAAATCACAGTGCCTCTCAAAGAATTATGGGAACTTCCGATTCCGGTATACGATATAGGAAAAATATCGGAACTAAGTATCGGAATTCCGATACAGCGAATATCGGCCGATACCCGATACTTGCGGTATCGGAATGCTCAACACTAGCCGCAAGCCGTCTGCAGTTACCAAATCACACAGTCCTAGAGTGGGTGCTTGTCCTATTTTCACAACGGAAAGAGCCTTTATTTACATATCCCACAGCACACATAGGAATCACCTAAACTGCAGGCACCATAGAGTCGGATAACCGGAATGCAACATGACAGGACAACTTATTGGAGGCTAATTTACGTTGACACTGCCAGGAAACAGCTGTGGTGCTGTAAACAGGGTGGGCATGAGTCAGTACCCGTGCCAATTACTTACGAGCAACAACTGGCGGTGTTGGAGCCCAGGGATGAGAGGAGGACAGGGTGGAGGCAGCATGACTTTTTGTCATACACACAGCAGGGGAACAGCTGCCATTACTCAACCCCAGTAACACAGGAACAAGTGTTGACTGTGCTAACAGCACTTACAGGCAACAACTGGCGGTGTTGGAGCCCAGGGTCCAATGCATCGACTTCAATTGCTTCCACCTCCTCTCATTAACACAGCACTGTTGATCAACCATCTGTCTCTTCACCGCCTGCCAAATTGCCCAGTCAGTCAGAGAGTTCTGTACAGGAGCCAGCTGAGTCTCTGCTTCTGTTCTCAGAATCTGTTGGTTTGCAAACAGGGGCACAGCCAAGCAGCATTCTGGAATGTGAAGAAGAGGGAGTATTCAGTGATGCGCAACAGCTGTGTCTCTCTGAATCTGAAGAGGCGGGTGAGACAGTGCCGATGGTCAGCACACCGCAGAACGCATCTGATGATGATGAGACTCAGGTGCCAGTTTCTGTTGAGCATGGTGGTGGCCAGACCACCCAACAGCAGCAGGTGTTGTAAGAGGTTAGTGGAGATGATGAGGTCCAAGACCCAACATGGCGTGAGGAACAGGAAGGTGGTGGCAGCAGCTCTGAGGAAGCGATTGCCCCAACGGTACAAACAGGAGGGAGAGTTAGGCTGCATACTCTGTTGCCTGTAGCCTCCATTTTGGCACCTGTTCGGATTTCTCTTCCAAAAGTCTAAACGGACGCTCCCAGGACTTGCACTGCGTGGTCCTTTTTTCACACACTTGCAGATGATATTTGCTATGTCAAATGCAAGCTGCGTAATCAAAAAGTAAAAAGAGGTAAAGTGTCAGTAACCTCAATACCACAAATATGTCTAAAATTGTGCGTAGAAAACACGTAGTTGAGTTACAAAGACACACTGAAGATGTACAGTCTATAGAGAATCACAGCACAAGTTTAACCCCTCTCTGACATTAGACGTACTATCCCGTCCATAAAACCCGTGCCATTCTGACCATGGACGGGATAGTACGTCATGCCCTTTAATGCGACATCGCGACTTAAGTAGCGGTGATCGCATTAAAATTCCGACGCCAGCTTACCTCTTGGAAGTTGGCGTCGGCATCCCGGGCTGCGTCGTCCCCCCTCAGGCCTCCCGATCGCTGTGATTGGCTGTTGAATTCTGAACAGCCAATCACAGCCTTTCTCACTGTTTCAGCCAATCAGAGCGGCTAAAACAGTGAGATCGCAGGCTAGGATCGAGTACCGATGTACTCGATCCTAGGCCTGGGCCTAGGAAAGTCCAGACCCCCCCCGGATTGGCGCGATCGCCGATCACATCGATCGCGCCAATCGCAGGGCACAGCCGCGGTATATCCGCGCTGTGCCCTGCCTGTACCTGCCTGGATCGGTGCAGTAATAGCACCGATCCTAGGCCAGGGCCTGTAGGGCATGAAGGAGCTGATTGGCGCGATCGATGTCATCGACGATCGCGCCAATCACAGGGCACAGCAGCGGTGTGACCGCTCTGTGCCCTGCTAGGTGACCTGCCGGTGACCTGCCTAGGAATCGGAGCTGTGAGCTCCGATTACTAGGCCGGTGCCTAGCAACCGGCAATGCAGGGGTCTCCTTTGATTGGTGGGATTGATGTGATCATCGATCCCACCAATGACAGGTCACAGCAGCGATGTGACCGCTCTGTGACCTGTCTGCAAACTGGATCTGACCTGTCTGACCGCACTGCAGGGGTCCTCACACTTGCTGAGGATTCCTGCTGTGCGGTCACACTGCCAGATCTCCTCCTGTGCTGGGCCTTGTGGTGCCACAGTAGCCTGTGACACCACAACTCCTGCTGAAGAGAGAAGAAAGAAGAGAGAAGAAAGAAGAGAGAAGAAAGAAGAGAAAAGAAAGAAAAGACTACAAACGTGAGTTTTTGAGCCCCGATCCCTGCCCGATCCACCCCAATCCCCCATTCCCCCCTCCCCCCTTCCCTTTCCCCCTCTTTTTACCCCCCCTTTGCGCCACCGAGCGTTGATTGGTGACGCAGTTCACCCATCAACACTTTCGCACCCCCCTCCGTGCGCACATCCAGCAGCCGCAAACTTTGATAAGTGACAGCGGTCACTTATCAGAGCTCGTGCCTGCCGTTTTTTTTTTCACCCCCCCTTTCCGCCACTCCCGTGCGCACATCCAGCAGCCACGGAACTTTGATAAGTGACACCAGTCACTTATCAGAGCTCGTTCCTGCCGTTTTTTGTTTTTTTTCACGAACTTTTCCGCCACTCCCGTGCGCACATCCAGCAGCCACGGAACTTTGATAAGTGACACCAGTCACTTATCAGAGCTCGTTCCTGCTGGTTTTTTTTTTTTTTTTTCACCAACTTTTCTGCCACTCCCGTGCGCACACCCAGCAGCCACGGAACTTTGATAAGTGACACCAGTCACTTATCAGAGCTCGTTCCTGCTGTTTTTTTTTTTTTTTCACCAACTTTTCCGCCACTCCCGTGCGCACATCTAGCAGCCACGGAACTTTGATAAGTGACACCAGTCACTTATCAGAGCTCGTTCCTGCTGTTTTTTTTTTTTTTTCCCACCAACTTTTCCGCCACTCCCGTGTGCACATCCAGCAGCCGCGGAACTTGATAAGTGACACCAGTCACTTATCAGAGCTCGTTCCTGCTGTTTTTTTGTTTTTTTTTCATCTCCCTTTCCGCCACTCCCATGCGCACATCCAGCAGCCGCGGAACTTTGATAAGTGACAGCGGTCACTTATCAGAGCTCGTGACTGCCAGTTTTTTTTTTCACCCCCCTTTCTGCCACTCCCGTGCGCACATCCAGCAGCCACGGAACTTTGATAAGTGACACCAGTCACTTATCAGAGCTCGTTCCTGCCGTTTTTGTTTTTTTTTCACGAACTTTTCCGCCACTCCCGTGCGCACATCCAGCAGCCACGGAACTTTGATAAGTGACACCAGTCACTTATCAGAGCTCGTTCCTGCTGTTTTTTTTTTGTTTTTTTTCACCAACTTTTCTGCCACTCCCGTGCGCACACCCAGCAGCCACGGAACTTTGATAAGTGACACCAGTCACTTATCAGAGCTCGTTCCTGCTGTTTTTTTTTTTTTTTCACCAACTTTTCCGCCACTCCCGTGCGCACATCTAGCAGCCACGGAACTTTGATAAGTGACACCAGTCACTTATCAGAGCTCGTTCCTGCTGTTTTTTTTTTTTTCCCACCAACTTTTCCGCCACTCCCGTGCGCACATCCAGCAGCCGCGGAACTTTGATAAGTGACACCAGTCACTTATCAGAGCTCGTTCCTGCTGTTTTTTTGTTTTTTTTTCATCTCCCTTTCCGCCACTCCCGTGCGCACATCCAGCAGCCGCGGAACTTTGATAAGTGACAGCGGTCACTTATCAGAGCTCGTGACTGCCAGTTTTTTTTTTCACCCCCCTTTCTGCCACTCCCGTGCGCACATCCAGCAGCCGCGGAACTTTGATAAGTGACAGCGGTCACTTATCAGAGCTCGTGCCTGCCAGTTTTTTTTTTTTTTTTCACCCCCCTTTCCGCCACTCCCGTGCGCACATCCAGCAGCCGCGGAACTTTGATAAGTGACACCGGTCACTTATCAGAGCTCGTGCCTGCCAGTTTTTTTTTCACCCCCCTTTCCGTCACTCCCGTGCGCACATCCAGCAGCCACGGAACTTTGATAAGTGACACCGGTCACTTATCAGAGCTCGTGCCTGCTGGTTTAGACTTTTTTTCACAGGCCTTTTTTTTCCCTATTCGCTTTCTTTTCTTTTAGCTTTTTCTTTTCAGCTTAGTTTACACCAATCACTATCCCCCCCCCCCACACACACACACAGTTATAAATAAAGTTCACACAAAGCACCACATTCCAAAAAAAAATGTCCCGCCCGTCACGCTCATCCCAACAGCGCTATTCAGTGGAGGAGGCATACGCTATCCTTGCCTCCGACACTGATAGCGAGGGAGAGGATCCCACATTTCTTTATTTTTCAGATGAAGATTCTTCTTCCTCCTCATCTTCCTCCTCGGGTCCTGCGGAACCGCCACGCAGACGCCCCAGGACAGAACATGAGGCAGCGCCCGCCCCTGAAAATGAACCAGCGCACCCCTCTTCGGACCCCGTATGGACCCCGGCCCCCGAAAATTACGAGCCACTGATTCCTGATTTTGTGGCAGAATCAGGAATCAGGTTTGACTCCACCGGCTTCACAGAAATAGACTTTTTCAAAGTCTTTTTCTCTGAGGATTTAATTAACCTCATGGTGGAGCAAACAAATTTGTACGCTCGGCAATTTTTGGCGCAAAACCCCCGTTCATCATTTTCCAACTGGTCTCCTGTAGACGCAGTTGAAATGATGCAGTTTTGGGGCCTGGTCCTCCATATGGGGATCCTGAAGAAGCCAGAAATTCGGCAATATTGGAGTGTTGATATTTTATACAACACTCCACTGTTCCGAATGGTCATGGCTCGGACGCGTTTTGAGGCCATCCACAAATTCCTGCATTATAATGATAATGCACAGTGTCCCCCACGAGATGACCCCAACTTTGACCGCCTGTTCAAAGTTCGGCCGGTCATCGAACACTTCAACAAAAAGTTTGCTGAAGTGTACGTGCCCCAAAGGGACATCT
Organism: Oophaga sylvatica; assembly: GCA_033576555.1. Lineage (NCBI taxonomy): Eukaryota > Metazoa > Chordata > Amphibia > Anura > Dendrobatidae > Oophaga > Oophaga sylvatica. Next base: position 6,881 of record JARQOD010006713.1, on the reverse strand, counting down.
GCGTGGATGAGTCCTTGGTTCATTTTAAGGGACGGCTCGCATTCCGCCAGTACCTGCCCAGCAAGAGGGCAAGGTACGGAATCAAACTCTACAAGCTGTGTGAGAGTACCTCAGGGTACACACACAGCTTTAGAGTTTACGAAGGAAAGGACACCAGGATTGTACCCCCTGAGTGTCCCCCCGTCCTGGGAGTGAGTGGGAAAATTGTGTGGGATTTGGTGCACCCACTGCTGGATAAAGGTTATCACCTTTACACTGATAACTTTTATTCCAGCATCCCAGTCTACAAATCCCTCTCTGCGCGAGGTACCGCAGCCTGCGGTACCGTCCGCAAAAATCAGAGAGGCCTCCCGAAGACGCTACTTGGGCAGATGCTCAGAAAGGGTGAGAGCAGAGCCCAATGTAGCGACCACCTGTTGGTGGTCAAGTACAAGGACAAGAGGGATGTCCTTCTCTTGACCACCATACATGGTGATGGCAGCGCCCTCAGCACTGTACGGGGTACCTCTACACAGGTCCGCAAACCGGACTGTGTACTGGGGTACAATAAATACATGGGGGGTGTTGATCTCTCTGATCAACTCCTCCAACCGTACAGTGCTTTGAGAAAGGCCAAGGTGTGGTACAAGAAGCTGTCCGTGCACATCGTCCAAATGGCAATGCTCAACGCTTTCCTGCTGTCACGATGTGCACGCAACAGCGATACGACGTACCTTCAGTTTCAGGAGGTAGTGGTTAAGGCCCTGATGTTTGGCGCTCAGGAAACAGCGGGCCCCAGTACTTCCGGAACTGAAGGTGCTCGTATCATACCAGGTCAGCATTTCCCGGGGGTGGTCCCGCCAACTGGAAGAAAAGGTAAGCCACAAAAAAGGTGCCGAGTGTGTTACAAAAGGGGAATACGCAAGGACACCACTTACCAATGCGACATCTGCCCCGAAAAACCTGGCCTGTGTATGAAGGATTGTTTCAAATTGTACCACACCTCAATGCACTACTAATTTACTTTACAGGAAAGATTAGTTCCAGAAGGGGGGCACATTTAGAAAAGTTCCTTGGGAGTCTACTTTCCAAAATTATGTCACTTGTGGTTTTTTTTTACTGTTTAGGCACATCAGGGGCTCTGCAAACGGAACATGACGCCCGCAGACCATTCCATCAAAGTCTGCTTCCAAAACGTCACAATTTCCCTTCTGAGCCCCAAATTGTGCCCGAACAGTTTTTTCCCACATATGGGGTACCAGTGTACTCAGGACAAATTGAACAACAACTTTTGGTGTCCAATTTCTCCTCTTAACCTTGGGAAAATAAAAAATTGGGGACTAAAACATCATTTGTGTGAGGTAAAAAGTAGGATTTTTTTTTTCACACCTGGGCATTATAAACTTTAGTGAAACACTTGGGGGTTCAAAGTGCTCATCACACACCTAGATAAGTTCCTTAGGGGGTCTAGTTTCCAAAATGGGGTCACATGTGGGGGGTTTCCACTGTTTAGGCACATCAGGGGCTCTGCTAACGGAACATGACGCCCGCAGACCATTCCATCAAAGTCTGCATTCCAAAACGTCACTGCTTCCCTTCTGAGCCCTGCCGTGTGCCCAAACAGTGTATCCCCCCAACATATGGGGTATCAGCGTACTCAGGACAAATTGGACAACCACTTTTGGGTCCAATTTCTCCTCTTACTCTTGGGAAAATAAAAAATTGGGGACTAAAACATCACTTTTGTGGAAAAAAAAATATATTTTTTTTTCACGCCAGGGCATTATAAACGTTAGTGAAACACTTGGGGGTTCAAAGTGCTCACCACACATCTAGATAAGTTCCTTAGGGGGTCTAGTTTCCAAAATGGGGTCACATGTGGGGGGTTTCCACTGTTTAGGCACATCAGGGGCCTCTCAAACGGAACTGGCGTCCGTTCGCCAATTCCAGCAATTTTGGTTGGAAAGTCAAACGCGCTCCTTCCCTTTCAAGCCCTGCCGTGCGCCCAAACAGTGGTTCCCCCCACATATGGGGTATCAGCGTACTCAGGACATTTTGGACAACAACTTTTGGTGGTCCAATTTCTCCTCTTACCCTTGGGAAAATAAAAAATTTTGGGGACTAAAACATCATGTTTGTGGAAAAAAAATATATTTTTTTTTCACGCTCGCATTATAAACTTGTGAAACACTTGGGGTTCAAAGTGCTCACCACACACTAGATAAGTTCCTTAGGGGGTCTAGTTTCCAAATGGGGTCACATGTGGGGGGTTTCCACTGTTTAGGCACATCAGGGGCCTGCAAACGGAACATGCGCCCGCAACCATCCATTTTGTTCAAAAGTCACGCTCTCCTTCTCAGCCTGCCGTGTGCCCAAACAGTGTTCCCCCACATATGGGTATCAGCGTACTCAGGACAAATTGGACAACCACTTTTGGGTCCAATTTCTCCTCTTACCCTGGGAAAATAAAAAATTGGGGACTAAAACATCATTTGTGGAAAAAAATATTTTTTTTTTCACGCCAGGCATTATAAACTTAGTGAAACACTTGGGGTTCAAAGTGCTCACCACACACTAGATAAGTTCCTTAGGGGGTCTAGTTTCCAAATGGGGTCACATGTGGGGGGTTTCCACTGTTTAGGCACATCAGGGGCTCTGCAAACGGAACATGGCCCGGACCATTCCATCAAAGTCTGCAATTCAAAACGTCACTTTCCCTTCGAGCCCTGCGTGTGCCCAAACAGTGTTCCCCCCAACATATGGGTATCAGCGTACTCAGGACAAATTGGACAACAACTTTTGGGTCCAATTTCTCCTCTTACCCTTGGAAAATAAAAATTGGGGACTAAAACATCATTTGTGGAAAAAATATATTTTTTTTTTCACGCCTACATTAAAACTTGTGAAACACTTGGGGTTCAAAGTGCTCACCACACACTAGATAAGTTCCTTAGGGGGTCTAGTTTCCAAAATGGGGTCACATGTGGGGGTTTCCACTGTTTAGGCACATCAGGGGCCCTCAAACGAACATGACGCCGCGCATTCACCATTTTAAAAGTCCACCAACGTCACTCTCCCTTTCAGCCCTGCCGTGGCCCAAACAGTGGTTCCCCCCACATATGGGGTATCAGCGTACTCAGGACATTGGACAACACTTTTGTGGTCCAATTTCTCCTCTTACCCTTGGGAAAATAAAAATTGGGGACTAAAACATCATTTTGTGGAAAAAAAAATATTTTTTTTTTCACGCTGGACATTATAAACTTGTGAACACTTGGGGTTCAAAGTGCTCACACACACTAGATAAGTTCCTTAGGGGGTCTAGTTTCCAAAATGGGGTCACATGTGGGGGGTTTCCACTGTTTAGGCACATCAGGGGCCCTCCAAACGAACATGGCGTCCTTCGCAATTCCACCAATTGTTGGAAAAGTCAAACGGCCTCTTCCCTTCAAGCCCTGCCGTGCGCCCAAACAGTGGTTCCCCCCCAATGGGGTATCAGCGTACTCAGGACATTTGGACAACAACTTTTGTGGTCCAATTTCTCCTCTTACCTTGGGAAATAAAAAATTGGGGACTAAAACATCATTTTGTGAAAAAATTATTTTTTTTTTCACGCCACATTAAAACTTGTGAACCTTGGGTTCAAGTGCTCACCACACACTAGATAAGTTCCTTAGGGGGTCTAGTTTCCAAAATGGGTCACATGTGGGGGTTTCCACTGTTTAGGCACATCAGGGGCTCCAACGGACTGGCCGCGCATTCCACAATTGGTTGAAAGTCACGCTCCTTTCAGCCCTGCCGTGGCCCAAACAGTGTTCCCCCCACATATGGGTATCAGCGTACTCAGGACATTGGACAACACTTTTGGGTCCAATTTCTCCTCTTACCTTGGGAAATAAAAATTGGGACTAAAACATCATTTTGTGGAAAAAAAATTTTTTTTTTTTCACGCGCATTAAACTTGTGAACACTTGGGTTCAAAGTGCTCACACACATTAGATAGTTCCTTAGGGGGTCTAGTTTCCAAATGGGGTCACATGTGGGGGTTTCCACTGTTTAGGCACATCAGGGGCCTCCAACGCGACATGGCGTCCGTTCGCAATTCCAGCCAATTTTGGTTTGGAAAGTCAACGGCGCTCCTTCCCTTTCAGCCCTGCCGTGCGCCCAAACAGTGGTTCCCCCCACATATGGGGTATCAGCGTACTCAGGACATGTTGGACAACAACTTTTGTGTCCAATTTCTCCTCTTACCCTTGGGAAAATAAAATTGGGGACTAAAACATCATGTTGTGAAAAAATATGATTTTTTTTCTCACGGCTTACATTACAACTTGCGTGAAGCACTTGAGGGTTCAAAGTGCTCACCACACACTAGATAAGTTCCTTAGGGGTCTAGTTTCCAAAATGGGGTCACATGTGGGGGGTTTCCACTGTTTAGGCACATCAGGGGCCCTCCAACGCACATGGCGTCCGTTCGCAATTCCAGCCAATTTTGTTTGGAAAAGTCAAACGGCCTCTTCCCTTTCAAGCCCTGCCGTGCGCCCAAACAGTGGTTCCCCCCACATATGGGGTATCAGCGTACTCAGACATGTTGGACAACAACTTTTGTGGTCCAATTTTCCTCTTACCTTGGGAAAATAAAAATTGGGGACTAAAACATCATGTTGTGGAAAAAAAATATGATTTTTTTTCTTCACGGCTCTACATTACAAACTTGCGTGAAGCACTTGAGGGTTCAAAGTGCTCACCACACATCTAGATAAGTTCCTTAGGGGGTCTAGTTTCCAAAATGGGGTCAATGTGGGGGTTTCCACTGTTTAGGCACATCAGGGGCCCTCCAAACGCAACATGGCGTCCGTTCGCAATTCCAGCCAATTTTGGTTTGGAAAAGTCAAACGGCGCTCCTTCCCTTTCAAGCCCTGCCGTGCGCCCAAACAGTGGTTCCCCCCCACATATGGGGTATCGGCGTACTCAGGACATGTTGGACAACAACTTTTGTGGTCCAATTTCTCCTCTTACCCTTGGGAAAATAAAAATTTGGGGACTAAAACATCATGTTTGTGGAAAAAATATGATTTTTTTTCTTCACGGCTCTACATTACAAACTTGCGTGAAGCACTTGAGGGTTCAAAGTGCTCACCACACATCTAGATAAGTTCCTTAGGGGGTCTAGTTTCCAAAATGGGGTCACATGTGGGGGGTTTCCACTGTTTAGGCACATCAGGGGCCCTCCAAACGCAACATGGCGTCCGTTCGCAATTCCAGCCAATTTTGGTTTGGAAAAGTCAAACGGTGCTCCTTCCCTTTCAAGCCCTGCCGTGCGCCCAAACAGTGGTTCTCCCCCACATATGGGGTATCGGCGTACTCAGGACATGTTGGACAACAACTTTTGTGGTCCAATTTCTCCTCTTACCCTTGGGAAAATAAAAATTTGGGGACTAAAACATCATGTTTGTGGAAAAAATATGATTTTTTTTCTTCACGGCTCTACATTACAAACTTGCGTGAAGCACTTGAGGGTTCAAAGTGCTCACCACACATCTAGATAAGTTCCTTAGGGGGTCTAGTTTCCAAAATGGGGTCACATGTGGGGGGTTTCCACTGTTTAGGCACATCAGGGCCCTCCAAACGCGACATGGCGTCCGTTCGCAATTCCAGCCAATTTTGGTTTGGAAAAGTCAAACGGCGCTCCTTCCCTTTCAAGCCCTGCCGTGCGCCCAAACAGTGGTTCCCCCCCACATATGGGGTATCAGCGTACTCAGGACAAGTTGGACAACAACTTTTGTGGTTCAATTTCTCCTTTTACCCTTGGGAAAATAAAAATTTGGGGACTAAAACATCATGCTTGTGGAAAAAATATGATTTTTTTTCTTCACGGCTCTACATTACAAACTTTCGTGAAGCACTTGAGGGTTCAAACTGCTCACCACACATCTAGATAAGTTCCTTAGGGGGTCTAGTTTCCAAAATGGGGTCACATGTGGGGGGTTTCCACTGTTTAGGCACATCGGGGCCTCTCCAAAAGCGACATGGCGTCTGTTCTCAATTCCAGCCAATTTTGGTTTGGAAAAGTCAAACTGCGCTTCTTCCATTCCGAGCTCTGCCGTGTGCCCAAACAGTGGTTTTCCCTCACATATGGGGTATCGGCGTACTCAGGAGAAATTGCACAACAACTTTATCAGTCCTTTTTCTCCTTTTTCCCTTGTGAAAATAAAAAAAATGTTTGTAAAAGATCATTTTTGTGACTAAAAAGTAAAATGTTAATTTTTTCCTTCCACGTTGCTTCAGCTCCTGTGAAGCACCTGAAGGGTTAATAAACTTCTTGAATGTGGTTTTGAGTACCTTGAGGGGTGTAGTTTTTAGAATGGTGTCACTTTTGGGTATTTTCTGCTATATAGACCCTCAAAGTGACTTCAAATATGAGGTGGTCCCGAAAAAAAATGGCTTTGTAAATTTTGTTGTAAAAATGAGAAATCGCTGGTCAACTTTTAACCCTTATAATTTCCTAACAAAAAAAAATTTTGCTTCCAAAATTGTGCTGATGTAAAGTAGACATGTGGGAAATGTTATTTCTTAACTATTTTGTGTGACATATTTCTCTGTTTTAAGGGAATAAAAATTCAAAGTTTGAAAATTGCAAAATTTTCAAAATTTTTGCCATATTTGCATTTTTTTCATAAATAAATGCAAGTTATATGGAAGAAATTTTACCACTATCATGAAGTACAATATGTCACGAGAAAACAGTCTCAGAATCGCGAAGATCCGTTGAAGCGTTCCAGAGTTATAACCTCATAAAGAGACAGTGGTCAGAATTGTAAAAATTGGCCCGGTCATTAACGTGCAAACCACCCTTGGGGGTGAAGGGGTTAACTGCATATGTCATGGTTAAATTTGAAATT